>JAYJLV010037255.1:0-25189 GCA_036873485.1 Torymus texanus
TACGTTTTAGTATCATAAACACGAGTTAGAAATAGCATGATTTGACGCTCGCGCGCCGCGCTGGGACATTTGACATGTAACGCCTCATATTAGAGAATAAATAGAGGCTTTTTAGTGAAGATAAATTTTCAATATTTCTTTAACATATACTTTTATATTAACGCTCGTCACAATTCCATCACGCTTATCTCTTCCAGATCTCCTTCTCAGCATCAGAGCGTCGCAACGATCTGCCAAAATTTTACAACCTTGTGACTATCTCGGAGCTCCAATCCACCTACCCATCCATCCCATGGCTAGACTACATCAACCGTATCATCTCACCCCAGCAACATCTACAGTCTACCGACATGGTCATCGTTCCCACACTATCTTACCTCAAGAATCTCGAACTTTTTCTTGCCAAAACTTCCAAGCGTGTACTAGCAAACTATGCGTTGTGGCGTGTCGTCCAGGAATCAGCGGAACTGATGATGGTCACCGAGCGAGTACGCGAACTTCGTCAGGAGTTTATAAATAAGTTGACCGGCAGAGGTAAGGCTAATTCTAGGTGGGTGGACTGCACTAACGATGCGACCAATAGACTGAGGCATGCTACTGGGGCACTGTACGTGAGGAGGCATTTTAGTAAGGAGGCAAAAACCAGAGGCGTCGAGATGGTGAAAGGAGTTCAGGAAAGTTTCAGAAATATCCTTGGGGATGTAAGTGTATTTCTTGTAAATAATTGTTATGTGACAGTATTTGTCGGGATGGGAAATGAAAACTTGGGAGAATGATGATAATTTGTATCTTTTTTCATAATATATACTCTTGAATAGTAAAATGTACAGATGATTTGCAATATTATACTACAGTCTCTAAATTCAGAGTAGAGTACTGATTCATTATAGATATGTGAAATAAAAAGGATGTTGATCATTCTAATTACTGTCGATAAAACGGATTTTCTAATAATAATAATAACAACAACATTTTTAAAAAGAAAACCACTTTCATAACGTTTATATTTTAATAAAATACACCGATAAAAATATAATCTCCGATATAATATTTAGTACTTTACTGTTCATATTTTGGATAGCAGGTTACCTGGATGGACGAGAACACGAAGACAGCGGCGATAGAGAAACTCGCGTACATGCAGCCTCTCGTTGCTTACCCTGACGAATACTTCAGCGACGAGACTTTAGACGCCTTCTATAAAAATTACCAACTGCAAACCGATAGTCTTCTGAAAACCAGACTCAGCTTCAACCTTATCGACCTGAACCGTAAGATCAATCAGTTGGATCAACCTGTGATTAAAGCCTATTGGGCTGATCATCCAGGTGCAGCTGGTGTCAACGCGTATTACAATGAAATGGATAACAGCATAAGTGCGTGAACTCCCAAAATATCTTATAATAATATTATTTAATGTATATACGTAGAGAGTGGGTGATAACTGCATTTTGGGTTCTTACAGTATTCACAGCAGGGTCTATGCAAGATGCCTACTTCGACACCAGCAACCCGAGTTTCATGAATTACGCAGGTTTTGGGTTCTTCGCCGGCCACGAAGTTACTCATGGTTTCGACAACATGGGCCGACGTTTCGACAACGATGGAAATCTACGCGATTGGTGGGCTCCAGCCACTGAAGTCGAGTACCTAAAACGAGCTCAGTGCATAGTGGATCAGTACAGTAACTATACTGTCAAGGATGTTGGTATCAAAGTAAGCACTATTTTCTCATTTTTACAATAAATATATTCCATATAGATAAAAATATAAAGTTAATCCTTATTTATATATACACACGTTTGTAAAATAAATAGTTGAAAGGCTCAAGCGCGCAGGGTGAGAACATAGCGGACAACGGTGGTCTGGGGGCAGTGTATTACGCTTACGAGGATTGGGAGAAACGTAATGGTGTGGAACCTAAACTACCGGGACTCGAAGCCTATTCGGCTAAGCAGATGTTCTGGATATCCTTTGGTAGCGTTTGGTGCGCTAAGTACAAGCCGGAATACCTGAGGGACTTGATTCTCACTGATCCTCACACGCCGAATGAGTTTAGGGTGATTGGGTCGCTATCGAATCTTCCGGAGTTTTCTAGAGACTTTGGCTGTCCGGTAGGGACTGGTATGAATCCTGCGATGAAGTGTAAAGTTTGGTGATGATTTTTGCTGTTTCTTTTTTTCATTCTTTTACAGCTGTTATGTAGCTATACATTGTGTTTTATTGTGCGTTGATATATATAGTGTATAATAATTTTTGAAAAGTCAGTTTATGTAAAACAAAATGCTGCTTTAGCACTTTTTTTATCGAAGAACTCTAATAAAAATTCATTAGCGATATAATATCGTTAAAAACAAAACTTTGTATAATGTTCTTTCATCATATAAATAAAGTAATATTTAATATTTTTACACATTTTGTTTATACTTGGTTTTTTATATCGTCGATATAGGTAATCCTGCGAAGATCAAATAGATTAAATTTTTTGATATTTTTTTTTACTTTTTTTTTTATCCAATTTAGTATTATCCCACTGGGATGAGTAAAATATGGATAGAAAATTAAAAGTTCTTTTAGATGCTTCTACTTCTACCCTGTTTGCAAACCTTGCGACAAAAAAAATTATTTTCCTTTTATTGATTTTTTTATCAGATATATTTATCAGCTTAGAACCAAACAACTTTTTAAATATGTCGTGTAAAAGAAAGAATAATATCGCCTCATCAGACTTAAAATCATAATGTATTTTTTATGCTTGCGTGGGTCTATGCGCACTTTGAACTCCTCCAGGTTGCGGCTCTTTCGCTATTTGGCTTTAATACGATTTTCAACTTCTACTTCCGCACCGATATCATCTGCCTTCATTTCGTCGTCAATCTCGGCGTCCCCAGGGTTATCGTCATTATCGTTGTCACTATCCTTAACCTCGGCTGCAAATTTCAGGTTCTCCGCCTGCTCATCAGTCTCGACGTCGACTTAGATGAAGCATATACTTAGGTCATGAGGTCAAGCTCCGCCTGATCCGGTACAGCCATTACGTACATCGACGGCACACCTTCGGCCTCTCTAAAAAAAAAATACATATTAATTGTCGTAATGTATTTGAGGCTGAAATATTATCCACGTAATATAGTTATTTCAGTCACACTTACCTAATCACATGGACGATGAGGGCCTGCAGCGCGCACAGAAACTCGCCGACGTCACCGATCTCTGAGATATCTCCCTTGGTGTCGGCCACATGAAGACCGATTGAACCGCTTTCTGAAGAAGGATATAATTCCTTTTAAATCCAAAAATCGAAAAAAAATATACTACTACTCTACTTCTTTAACATTTCCTGGAATCTCTATGTAGATTTCAATTTTAGTATCGGCTGGTTGCACCGTGTGATGTCAACGGAGCATATGAACATTAATCATTTTCTCCACTATTACCATGCATAAACACTCCTATTTGTTAATAACTGTAGCAGGCGAAATACTAACACTAGTGCCTGCTAACGTGGATTGAGGATCTTCAGTACTAGTAGAAGATAAACTCAAATTGCTCGCCGACTTACACAACTCTTCTATTAAATTGTATGAGCTAGTTGCATCTATCATCTTAGAATTCCTTGTTTTATCTAAACTATTTGCTATCCTCCCTTTTAATGATTTAAAACTTTTGTCTGAACAACAATCTTTAGCAAACTTTAAAATACTCAAGACCAAATCAACTTTTTTACCATCGCCAGCACTTTGAGTATCCTTACTGTTCTCCTGATCTACAATCAAATTTAAAATTGCATTCTCCATTGCAACAAAGGCAATCCTATCTTTAAAAGGATTGACAACATTTATTTTATTTTGGTCAAATACACTAGATCTCCAAAGACTGCTAATAGCTGACCTTGCTTCATTCCTGCTATCCAAGTCATAATCTTCAGAAACTACAACAAATGAAAGCGATGAGAGAAGATGTGCATATCCTCTAGGTGAAAGCATTTTCTCTACTTCAGATCTTGAACATCTCTCGCTCAAGTACTGCATAACATACTTAGTTGTGCAAAGAAAATCATGCGCTACTAAGCAACTAAGAGGACGATAGATCGCACCCCTATCTTTCTTATTCGGTAGCCCGAGTAGTGACTTATGATCTACTTTTGCGCTTATAACTTTACCTAGAAGGGAATTTAAGGTAGCAGCAAGTTTATAACTAGACTGCAATGGAGATAATTTTGCAATAGCAGAAACTAGCAACTTTTCTCGCTCTTCTTTCTCTAATTTTTCTTCAGAACATAGACGATTATAGAAGTGTTCCACTCCCTTACTCCACTTGAAATCTACAGCCTTATTAAATCCATCTTCTGCTTCTATATTTTCTTTGAGGTCACCTGATTTTTCATCAATCCAGAAACTGAATACATGGTCATTCTTCTCTATAAAGCGCAATAGTTCAACTCTTGCAAGTTTGTCGTTGGTAACCAACTCCTGATCCTCCTTACTCGCGCCTTTATGACATAAATCAAGCTTAAAAGACACCAACATTTTGTTGAATAGTTGACTAATTTCACTCTTCACACATTCAATACATGCTATTTTATACATAGCAAAAGGATTCAATATATCTAACCTGGCCAACTCTATTACGAATCTAGCAGGATTTAATTCTATACCTGACCAACAAGACTCATCACGAAACGCATTACATAAGAGGTCCGATTGCTCAACTGTTAGACCCTCTACTGTTACAGGGTGAGCCTTGACCCATTGCTCAATAGCTGAAGTTCTATCACCTTTAACAACATCCTTCAGCTTACTTATTACTTTACTAGAGATAATCTCTTTATCTTTTTTAGGATCAGAACTGAAACGAGATCTTTTGCTTGGGCCTGTTTTACACTTCAAATCTTCCGTTCCACATTTAGTTTTACTTTTTGGTATCTTGTTACCTGAAAATCAAATATTCAATAAAGGCATTATATAAGCATTAGAATAATATTCAAATCGAGAAATTAGTGTGCACCTAAATTTAAGCAGCAAGTATAGATCTGCTGAAAAAGAGTATAGATATAAAGAGAGATGTAGCAAGAGGGAAGATGAGCTTAAATTATCAAATCAAAGTTGTTCCGCTTTATCTCACTACCGTTCTCCTTACCTTGAGCCTTACTTCCTCACAAATATAAACGTTCGTTACATAGCTCTTAATATGTCTATAGTAGAGAAATTTTACGAATTATTTATACTTAACCCTCACGATCACATATCAAAAAACTTTTATATTATTAGTTTTGTAGTAAAATTACATGAGTACATCATATCTATTAAATTAGATGCTCTATGGATTACAGACTAAGAGCTTATTTGTTTGGAGTAATCTGGTTTATACTTAGCTTATTTAGTAGTGTAGCTAATGATTATACTATATCAAAATATCTAAGAGTTTACATCTTCAGAGTTTTGAAATAATTTTTTTCCGTTTTCTCTTTACCACTATTACCCTTGTACCTTTTATATGTTTTACTATGGAAAAGAAGTTTTTAAAACAAGTCAAATATCTATTCAAATAACTAGAGGTGCATTGTTGTTTTGTAGAATGGTCTTATGGACCTATGGATTGAGTATTTTCCCCATATTAACTGCAACGATTATAAGTTATATTTCTTGCAAACCCTTTACTAAACGAAAATATAATTTGCCAAAGATGGATAGTAACTATTATTGGTTTTGTTGGTATTACTATGACTACCAGACTCGACGCTGCTCGTTTTTCCGGATTTTATCGTACACAGTTCCTGAATTTGTTGAAGTTTGAATTCTTGCGACTGCAACGAAAAAATATCATATAATATATTTGTGGGCTACTCTTCCACCACGGTTGCAAATATATCTACAATTTTAATTTATGAATCGGTTTAACAAGGAATTAAAATTTCAATTCTTAATTAAACGTGAGTTTAATCAACGATTACTTACTAATTGTAGAAAAAATAGCCCAAATTCCATGAGATTTTAATGAAACTTAAATTTTATAAATTTTTTCGTTTTCCCTTTTGTCGCTGTCACATTCGTGAGAACCACCGTACAATTCGGATTTACTATATTATTATGAATTTTTTAATATAGTTAATTTTAAGTCAACCTTTCTTTACTTTGATATCGCTTTGTTGTGGGTGCAACAATAATATTTATAAATATATATAACAATAAATATATATAAATATATATACCTGTTTTGTGTATTTTTTATACCCTCATTGATTTATTGATCTGATGATATATCGACCACTAAAATGTGTTTCTGCTATATTAAATATTTTTTTAATTAATTACGTATTGGTTATTACAATTGGAAATGATCAAATATGCGGGATTAGCGGAAATTTTACTTGTCGATAAGCTAATTACTCGAACGAAAATGTCAGAAGAGAAAAAAAAGCAAGTGTAAACAGATAAATCGCGAATTACATCTGGACTACTTATTAATTAGCCGTCATAGCATGTGTAAACAGACCGAATTCAAATTCGTTATAGATTCTAATGTGGTATATACGGGCACGCGAAGGTTTCGCTATACTTCGATTACGTTTGTCCTTGTGATATTGTAACTGTATGTATGATATAATCAAACGTAATCCAAAACATACATGTTTGTTAATTATATAATTATTTGTTTATTGAGGAAAAAGTATAATAAGCAAAGGCAAAATATTTATCAATGAAAATAAAATTCGTCTTATTTTAAACATTTTTTATAGATTATAGATTTGTTTAAATCATATGGTATAACAATTTTATAAATAATATATGAAGCAAACTGCAACAACTTACTGTAAAAGAACTGCATATACCAGAAGAACTTTTCAACACTAAGTATTGAACTTCTAGTACAATTCCTTAAACATTTTAATAGTTAACTTCGTCGTTCACAAGCCTTAACCGTGAAATTGTAATAAATAATGGGATATATTATTTTATGATAGGAATATATGAGTGTTTTAAACCAAAATTATGTTCTCTAATAAATTAAACAGTCATCCTGGTAGAAAATCAACCATATTTGAAAACTGACCTCTTAATTAAATGGAAGCAGTTTTAGTGGAAATCATTGTATAAAAGTTATATAAGTTATCAAACAGTTTTACTGTTACTTAAAATACTTAATTTATGAAGTATAAATACCAAAATTTTATTTTTGATTGGTAAATGACTGTAAAATACAAGCCATGTTCGTTTTTAGACATAAAGTTAACTATAACATTTTTAACTTCTGGTTCACATTATGATTTTTATTAGACAAATACAAATAAATTTTTTTTTAATAATTAAGTGCCTTTAATTTATAAGTAATAAATAATGAAATATTCTAGAAATTCGTGGTTTCTTCTAAAAAATGATCGATTTTATGTAGAAGAAGCAGTCGAAAACTGATCTTTTCACTTCAACAAAACCATATCTCACTTCAACAAAACCATATCTCATCTCGACCTTGATATTTTCCTAAAACGGCTTTATCGAAATTTAGGAAAAAATCGAACAAACTAGAACAACGCGATATTCCGCGAGAAAACGTAAATCACTTAATCACCGAAATTCACTTTCCTTTCCCAAATCCAAATTCGTTATATCTATTCTAAATTTCAAATTCATCCCTAGAAAGAAAATGATATGCACCGTTCGCTCGTCACTATAGATAAAAAAAAAGCACTACCGGCTAACCATATACACCTACTACCCAGATACGTGTCAATAACTCTACATCCTATAGCCAAAAACCTTATCTCTGTACATTTGAATACGCGACGGGCTACACACAGTTGTAACAATAAATTTACATCTATATAAGTAGTACGCATGTACGTGTAATCAGCGGGGGTAATTAATCAGCGATGTGAAACAATAGAGACTAGAGAGAGAGAGCGGGCCTATGATAATGTATATAAGCAACGTCGCGTGCGCTGGCCTATAGAGACGTTCAGTGTCAATCATCATGTCGAGGTTTGTTGTTGAGTGAATCTTGTGATGGATTTGAAAATTATCGTTAAATTTTATTGGGTGAAATATAATGACTGGTCGTTGCATTTCTTTTAGGTCGACAAGCGGAACTATGGGTCTGGTTACCCTAACCCTGTTTGGAATTCTTTTGGTCGGCTGCAATGGTAAGAAGTTACTTTGTAAAATTATATTTCAGAATGTATGTAAAATATAATTGTTATTAATTTTTTATTGGTAAAATTGAAAATTTTCTAATGTTTTATTTATTTAACAATTTGTGATTTTGAAATTTCTTTAAAAAATAACCGTATAGCTTGTGTCTTGTTTTGCATTGCTTGGTGTATATATACAAAGCTTTTATTATGAATTAGATTCATATATATACGTACCTATAGCTTTCCAATAAATTTCAATACATTCTTCAAAACTGAGCATCTTAATACTACTTATTTTTCATTTCAGCCCGTTACGTAAACTTCCGTATGGCAAACGGAGTCTGCAACTCTCCAGTATGCCACGAAACAGGTAACAACCCAAATTCTATGAAATCCCAAACCTTTGCAAATACTCAACCATACTAACCCTAAACGAAAATTTAAAACCTTTTCAGCCGCCATGATCATGCAGCACATGAACCCTAAGGCGAATCCCTGCAACAACTTCTACGAGTTCGCCTGCGGCAACTTCACGGAGAACGCCGTTATCCGTGAAGACCGTTCCACCGCCGAACTCTTCAGCGAGTTCCGTGATAAGGTGCAGGAACAGCTCTACGAAACGATTAACAAACAGATTAAGGCTAGCGACCCCAGATCGTTCCACCTGGTCAAGCAATTCTACGATGTCTGTATGGACGAGGAACAGATCGAGGAGACCAGCGAGAAGCAATTGTTGGAAATTCTGAAGAATTTGGGAGACTGGCCTGTCCTCGCTGGGGATGCTTACGACGAGGAGAGCTTCGACTGGGTCGAGGCTATGTACAAATTCCGTGAGAACGGATTCTCGTTCGGTAGCTTCATTGGATTTAGTATTGGACCTGACATGAGGAACAACAGCAAGAACCTTATCTACGTGAGTACATATGGTGCTTTGTTGAGAATATAGTGTTTTAGGTTTGATGAAGGTTTCTTAAATTGGATTTGGTTTTACAGATTGATCAGGCTAATTTGGGACTCTCCCAACAGTACATGTCGATGGGTTTGGAAAACAAAATTGTGAAAGCGTACTACAAGTATATGGTTGAGTTTGCCGTGATTCTTGGTGCTGATCGAGAAATCGCTGAGAAGGAGTTGGGCGAGTCCCTCAACTTTACAATAGAATTGGCTAAGGTACATAGTTTATTCTACTATGCGAAATATTTTTCCAAATTTTAGGGACAGCAGTAAAATAGATTTTTTTACATTTACATTTAGATATAAAAGGAGTAGGTTGCAGTCGTACTAAAATTATTTTTGAAAATTTGTTGCTTTACGAGAAAAAATCTTATTAATTCTCAGATATCCCTTGGCCCAAAGGACCGTCGCGATACCGACAAGCTTTACAACCCCATGAAGATCTCCGAGCTCGAGTCCAAATACCCGTACATCCCCTGGCAATCCTATTTCAACCGTCTCATGGCTCCGCATGTGAAGATTCAATCGTCAGACATCGTAATCAACGCCGTGCCCAGTTACTTCGAGAAACTGGGCGACCTCATCGCTAAGACACCCAAACGTGTCCTAGCTAACTACGCTTTCTGGCACGTCGCCTCTGAAACAGCTGGAAAAATGAGCGAAAGGATTCAGAAGGTGAAACGTGAGTTCGCCGGCACCATGACTGGAAATACTGCCAAGGGTATCAGGTGGGAGACCTGTGTCAGTCTCGTCAATAGTAACCTGGACTTGGCCACAAGTGCGTTGTATGTCAGGAAACACTTTGATAGCGAGACGAAGGAGAGCGCATTGGAGATGATTTTAAGCCTGAGGGAGTCACTCGGCAAGATGATCAGTAAGGTGAGATGGATGCTTATTTTGAGTTAACTATTTACCTTAATTAATAGAACTTATTATTATTTTTTACAGTAAGTTTACACAAATTTTAAATTTTATCTAATATTTTAGGTAAGCTGGATGGATGACAACACGAGGGCGGAGGCGGTCGAGAAATTGAACAAGGTTGACCCCTTCGTCGGCTACCCAGATGAGTTTTACGACGACGCAAAACTTGACAACTATTACAAGAACCTAAAGATATACCCTGACAGTTTCCTAAAGACTTCGCTAAGCATCGGCCTCCTTAGCCTTGACCATCAATTCGCCAAGTTCCTTCTCCCAGTGAACAAGTCTGACTGGACCGCCAACGGCTTCTCTGCTGTTGTTAACGCTTTCTACAGTCCAACCGACAATGCTATCAGTTAGTTATTTTTATTTTATTTTTTTAAAGCAAATTTTAAGAATTTGAGATTGGTGAACCAAATGATTATTTTGTTTTTTAGAATTCCCAGCTGCTATCCTGCAGGGATCCTTCTTCAACAAGGACAACCCAAGATACATGAACTACGCAGGTATCGGCTCGGTTATGGGTCACGAATTCACTCATGGTTTCGACGACATGGGCAGGCGATTCGATAAGGACGGTAATCTTGTCGACTGGTGGGATCCTAAGACCAAAGAGGAATACCTGAAGAGAGCAGAATGCATCATCGACCAGTACAGCGGATATGTCATCAAGGAGGTCAATTTGAATGTAAGTGTAATCAAGAATATGTTCAATCATGCATATCTACATTCCTCCAAAATACTAATTTTCGGATTGTTACAGGTTGATGGTTTCAACACTCAGGGTGAGAACATAGCTGACAACGGTGGCACCAAAGAAGCCTATCTCGCGTATAGGGCTTACGAGGCGAAGAACGAACCTGAACCCAGTTTACCAGGTTTGGAGGACTATACGCCCCGACAGATGTTCTGGATCGCCAACGCCAACATCTGGTGCACCAAGTACAGACCGGAATATCTCAGTAATCTCATCCTCACTGATCCCCACACACCCAACGAATTCAGAGTTGTCGGACCGTTATCGAACAGGCCCGAATTCGCCAAAGACTTTAACTGCCCGGTCGGCTCGCCCATGAATCCTGAGAAGAAGTGCTCGGTCTGGTGATGAGCTTTTTGTAGATATAATGTAAATGTATTTTTTGTATATATATGGAGAATGATGAGTACTTCTTTAATTATACTTTTTGGACGGAATAAATTATTTAATATTTGTAAAAAAAGAGAGTTCTGTTTATTTCCGGGAAGCGGAATATTACGTTTGCGAAAGAGAGAGAGAGAGAGAGAGAGAGAGAGAGAGAGAGAGCAAATATATGCTGTATTGATTTAACGAAGGTGCTATAATTGATAACTTCGAATCTTCGAGGGTATTTGCATTGTTTGTTGCATCACGTCATGACAGAAGATACTAGTCTACGTTCAGGTATTAGCAATTTTACATTATTATAATGACAGTTCAAAATTCATATTTGAATAATGCATTATTAATAGATGCAGCTGTTTAATTTATTTTCGCATATCTGTATGTACTCAGTTTTAGATAAGCAAGTAACTATCACACAATTAAGTCAAATTAGCATGAATTGAAAAAATAATAATGACCAAAACGTGAGTGTACACAGAATTTGAATTTGTATTTCAATAGAACAATTCCGTTGAAAGCAACACCAAATTAGAAATATACTATAGTTCATTTGTGATGTAAACCTGCAGCAATATGAAATTCTTCTAAACCTAAAGAAATACTAATGATTTTGTACAAAATTGTCAAAAATTATGGTAATGCAACTAAAATAATATATTTACAAAAAGTATAGAAAATTATGAAAAAATAAGAAAGAAGAATCACTAATAGTACTTATAAAATTAAAAAATCTAAAAAATCAAAGGTTATTTATTATGTATACATGTGCACGTCCATCTATATATTTTTGTATATGTAATAAAGGAAGTTTTACTGTATTATAAACTAATTCATAAAGCAAAGAAATCTGATGGCGTTTATTTTTTTTCCTCTTTCTATGAAAAAAATGGATAATGTCGCCTTCATGGTCTTTTTGAGAAAAACATTTTTTTTTAGTAAAAACTGGATTTCTTATACATTTTTTTATTTTTATCAAAATACCATGCACGTATAATTTATTCGAAATCTTAACAAAACTCGTAAAATGATAGCAGTTTGAAAGTAACCTGGAAAAATAAAATTTCATTGTCAGATATTGTAAAAAATTTTGAACATTGGAAACTCTATGCACTTCAAGTGTAATAAAAAATATACTTGACAAATTATTGTACGAGCAGAATAGCACACTTAAATTCCAAAATGATCGGTGCTATGACCGCACTCGGACCGTTCGGTTTAAAATGGATTCCACAATATACAAGAAGAATTTTTTTAATACCAACTCTAATATAATTCCTTAAAATTTTTAATAGTAAATTTCATCATTTACAAGCATTAATTGTGCAATTGTACTAAATAATGGGGTATATTATTTTATGATAGGAATATATAAACAGTCACTCTGGTAGAAAATCAGCCATATTTTAAAGCTAACGTGTATATTAAATGGACTCATTTTTACTGAAAATCATTATACAAAAGTTATATAATTTACTCAATAGTTTTGCTGTTATTTAATTACTCATTTTATGAAGTGTAAATACCAAAATTATGTTTCCCATTGGTAAATGATTGTAAAATAAAAGCTGCCATGTTCGTTGTTAACCACAAAGTTAACCGATAAATAATTATCTTATGGTTAACATTACTACCAGAGCATTAACTATTAATTAATTATAGTTGGAAAAGTCTCGTTAAAACCATAACAAAAGAACTTTAGAAAAAACCACTGAAATTAACTAAGATTTTTTTTTCAACTTATATCTCTTTAGTGATGTATTGCCATCTATGAGTTTTTTCCTAATCTCTATTGGGATCTCTAGACTTATAAAAATAAATTTGTTTTGAATAATTAAATTTTTTAAATAACAGAATATTTTGGAAATTCGTAATTTTTTTCTAATAAACGATTAATCTTACATAATAGAAGCATTATTACAAATATTTGGCTAAAACGAATCTTTTCAGCTCTATTTCGACAATATGAGATCTTACACTCGATCTTTATATTTTATAATAACAGACTTACTGAAATTTATGAAAAAATCAAACAAACTCGAACACGCGAGATTTACAGATGTGTTAATCTTTCAATTTTCAAAAATAAACTCCCTTTTCTCAAACTCGAATTTATTATTGATTACAAATTTCGAATTCACATATATATATATATATAGGCAACGTCATGCGCTAGTCTGTTGAATGCGCCGTTATGGTAGAGACGACGGCGTCCCTCCAGTGTCAATCATAATGTCGAGGGCTGTTGTTGAACCAATCTTGCGGTGGTTTGGAAAATTGCCGTTAAGTTTTAGTGGATGAAGTAGTGATTGTATGTTGTTACATTTCTTTTAGGTCGTCGAGCGGAATTATGGGTTTGGTTATCCTAGCCCTGTTTGGGATACTTTTAATCGGCTGCAATGGTTAGAAGTTGCTTTGTAAAATTATATTTTAGCATGTGTAAAATACTAATGATACTAGAATGTCTTACTGTTAAAATTAAGAACCTTCCGAATCGTTTATTTATTACCTTTTAGCATGTGATTATTAATATTACAAGATTCTTGGATGCTTAATTTCCCAACATTATTTTTTATTACCAGCCTGTTATATCAAGTCCCACAAAGAAAACAGAGTCTGCAACTCTCCAGTATGCCACGAAACAGGTACAAAAACAAATTCTATAACCTTTGTAAATAAACACTAATGAATACTAACCCTAAACGACAATTTAAAATCTTTTCAGCCGCCATGATCATGCAGCACATGAACCCTAAGGCGAATCCCTGCAAAAACTTTTACGAGTTCGCCTGCAGCAACTTTACGAAGAATGCCGTTATTCGTGAAGACCGTTCCACCGCTGAACTCTTGAGCGAGTTGCGTGATAAGGTGCAGGAACAGCTCTACGAAACGATTAACAAACAGATTAAGGCCAGTGACCCCAGATCGTTCCACCTGGTCAAGCAATTCTATGATGTCTGTATGAACGAAGACCAGCAAGAAGCAATTGTTGACGATTCTGAAGAATTTGGGAGGCTGGCCTGTCCTCGCTGGGGATGCTTACGACGAGGAAAGCTTCGACTGGGTCGAGGCTATGTACAAATTCCGCGAAAACGGGTTCTCGTTCGACAGCTTTATTGGGTTCAGCATTGGACCTGACATGAGGAACAACAGCAAGAACGTCATTTCTGTGAGTATAAAGTGCTTTATAGTTTTTTGATGGTTTGATGATAATTTATTAAATTGGATTTTGATTGGGCAGATCGACCAGGCGAGTTTCGGACTCCCGTTGCATTACTTATCTAGGGGTCTGAAGAACAAAGTCGTGATGGCGTATTACAAGTATATGGTTGAGTTTGCTGTAATTCTTGGTGCTAATCGTGAAACCGCTGAGAAGGAGCTCGGCGAGTCCCTCACCTTTGAGATAAAATTAGCTAAGGTATATTGTCTATATTCTCCCAAATTTTAGATAGAGTAGTTAAATTTAGTTATTTTGAAAATTTTAAATTATACTTTCAATTTGCTTCTAAGAATGGAAGAACTTTGTTTGCAGTCGTACAATGAGAAAATTATTATTTATAGAAACTTTTGACTTTACAAAAAGAAAGAATTAATTTTCAGATCTCCCTTGGACCGAAAGATCGTCGAGACCCCGGCAAGCTCTATAACCCCATGATGATTTCCGAGCTCGAATCCAAGTATCCTTACATCTCCTGGCAATTTTACTTCAATCGTCTTATGGCTCCACATGTCAAGATTCAATCGTACGACATCGTAATCAACGCCGTGCCCAGTTACTTCAAGAAATTAGGCGATCTCATCGCTAAGACGCCTAAACGTGTCCTGGCCAACTACGCGTTCTGGAAAGTCGCCTCTGAAACAACTGGACAAATGAGTGAAAGAATCCGGAAGGCAGAACGCGAGTTCAATGGCACCATGAATGGAATAGTTACCAAAGGTATCAGGTGGCAGACCTGTGTCAGTCTAGTCAGTAGTAACCTGGACTTGGCCATAAGTGCGTTATATATCAGGAAATACTTTGATAGCGAGACGAAGGATAGTGCCTTGGAGATGATTATGAATCTTAGAGAGACATTCAGCAAGATGATCAGTAAGGTATGGGTAGATTCTTATTTCCTTTTATAAAGTTAACTGTTAAAAATAATAAAATTTATTATTTGTATATTTTAGGTTTGCTGGATGGACGACAAGACAAAATCGAAGGCAATCGAGAAGTTGAACAAGGTTTATCCGTTCGTCGGCTACCCGGATGAGTTCTACGACGACGCAAAACTTGACAACTATTACAAGAACCTAAAGATGTACCCTGACAGTTTCCTAAAGACTTCGCTAAGCATCGGCCTCCTTAGCCTTGACCATCAATTCACCAAGTTCCTTCTCCCAGTGAACAAATCTGACTGGACCGACAACTGCTTCTCTGCTGTTGTTAACGCTTTCTATAGTCCAACCGAGAATTCTATCAGTTAGTTATTTTTATTTTATTTTATTTTTTTAAAGCAAATTTTAAGAATTTGAGATTGGTGAACTAAATGATTATTTTGTTTTTTAGAATTCTCAGCTGCTATCCTGCAGGGATCCTTCTTCAACAAGGACAACCCCAGATACATGAACTACGCAGGTATCGGCTCGGTTATGGGTCACGAATTCACTCACGGTTTCGACGACATCGGCAGGCGATTCGATAAGGACGGTAATCTTGTCGACTGGTGGGATCCTAAGACCAAAGAGGAATACCTGAAGAGAGCAGAATGCATCATCGACCAGTACAGCGGATATGTCATCAAGGAGGTCAATTTGAATGTAAGTGTAATCAAGAATATGTTCAATCATGCATATCTACATTCCTCCAAAATACTAATTTTCGGATTGTTACAGGTTGATGGTTTCAACACTCAGGGTGAGAACATAGCTGACAACGGTGGCACCAAGGAAGCCTATCTTGCGTATAGGGCTTACGAGGCGAAGAACGGACCTGAACCCCGTTTACCAGGTCTGGAGGACTACTCGCCCCAGCAGATGTTTTGGATCGCCAACGCCAACATCTGGTGCGCCAAGTACCGACCGGAATACCTCCGCGATCTCATCCTCACCGATCCCCACACACCCAACGAATTCAGAGTGGTTGGACCACTGCCGAACAGGCCCGAGTTCGCCAAAGACTTTAACTGTCCGATTGGCTCACCCATGAACCCTGAGAAAAAGTGCTCGGTTTGGTAATGAGCTTTTTTTGTAGATATAACGTAAATAGGTTTTTTGTATATATATGGAGAATGACTTTTTTTACGGAATAAATTATTTAATATTTGGAAAAAAAAGTTCTGTTTATTTCCGAGAAGCGGAGTATTACGTCCGCGAGAGAGCAAACATGCTGTATTCATTCAACGAAGGCGGTGTTGATTGATAACTTCGTATCTTGGAGGATATTTGCATTATTAATTGGTTCACGTGATGGCAGAAGATATTAGAGTGTACATACAGGTATTATTTCATTTTTTATAATGGAAATGGAAAATTCGTATTTGAATTATGCATTATTTATTTATTCATCTGTTAATTGGTTTTCGCAAGTCGCAAGTTCATATATTGATTCTTAGTTAAGCAATTAATTATCACACCATTAGGTCAAATTGGTATGAATGGCAAAAAGAGTAATCAAAATGTGAGTATACGCAGCCGTGTGTACGTAAATTTGCTGAATCAATGTTTTTTTAGTTAGATTGACTATAAGTATTGATTATTATGTATTTTAACAGAATCATTCGGTTAAAATTAACACCAAATTAAAAATATAAAAATATAGTTTTATGTACATGGTTCACTTGAGATGTAAACTTGTAATATGGAATTAATAATGCGTAAAGCAAATTAAAATTATATTGAAATTTTCTGTTTCATACGTCTTACTAAATTTGAATGCCATCAGATAAAAGAATCAATTACTATATTAATTACCAATAATCGATTCTATACCAAGTATTAATGTGATCGTTATTAATATATAATGATATTACCTAAAGGTCTGTTCATTTGATAATAAATTAACGAATGCACAGTCTGTATAATTGGATTAAGTATTCAAAGCAAATTATCGGTTCACTTGATTAAGTTGCGCAACTATAACAATAAAGTTATGTTTTTGTGTATACATTCGTAACAATTAGCTACGCAGTTACATTGAACGACAATGGGTAAAGTAGTTTGACCACTTTTTTTAACAAGTAGGGCCACTACTTTGAAGTGGATAAATTATGTACTTTACCTAATTAACACATTCAGCAGATAACCACGAAGTCGTATGAATATTTTACCTGCAATTTTTGTAGGTCATAGCGTATTAGACATTTACATTTGTCGAACCGGTTCTATTCTCCTTTCAAGAACAGTATAGATATAGCTTCAATTCTAATTAAATGCAAATTTTTTGGAAATACTAATATGTACTTTTATCCCATTTTAATTGCACATAAATTACAATATTTTTGTATACTTATACATGTAGTACTTAGATTAACATTTTTTTAGATATTTTAATAATAACTTTAAGTTTAATAATGACACCATTTTGCATTCAACTGCCATAACGATACGTGAATAACAATAACTGATTCTAGTGGCATAATTGACTATATAAGTATCTGCATGCTATTCAATATACGATTTTTACTTATACTTATGAGCATGATTTTTGTTTATCGTAAAATTGATATTTTTATATGAAGATTAGAATTAACGAAATAAACAATTTCCATTGAGAGGAAATGTACAAGGAAAAATTATGAAAAATATGATAGTACTACATCGTTAAAAGTAAACAAGGAATTTTTCTATTCTTACACCTTTTGTTATTCTCTTGATTAAAAGCATTATTATCAGCAGCATCATTGAAAAAATGCGTATCATGTATACGTAATATCAGTAAAATGTATTGAGGAAATTCCTAGGAAACTAAAGTGCTGTTGATATACGCGTCTTTGTATTTCCTAAAAGAAAACGAGCCCATTGAAAGAAGTTTGTAAGCAGAGTAAACTTACAATCTTGTTGTACGCGTCACAACATACGCTTATTCACGTAATTGTAACAATGGCTAGACACTGATGTTACATCACTCTATAATAGTGATGAAAGTATATTTAACTAAAAATAGGAATCTAGTTCTTGAAAGTATTGATTAAGTTCAATAGCTGTTACTCATCAGTGTACATTTCATTGCAAACATTTCACCATAGACTGAGACAAGAACTTCTTTAGAATATACTATAAGTTTAAAGGTTTGTCATAATTATTCTACAATTTTACTAAACACGGTTTGTTATTTAGCACTTTTTTTATATTAGAAAACAGATAAAATAATTCGTGATATGAATATTCCAATGTTCACGAAATTATGCATTTATTTAGATCGACTATCTTTACTGTAGTTGAAATAAAAATTATTCTTTGTTTGCAGCAGGTTTATAATGTTACTGAAAAGGAAATATCAAATACCAGCTATTCTCCTAATTTTTACGATAAACTTCAAAATCAATTTGACCGCTACTGTAAAAGGTGAGAAAAATATTTTATATTATACATTTATACATTTATTGGAAATCATAAAATGTAATAAATAAATTATTTAAATTTCATCATCCAAGATTCAAATCATTTTATAGGGATCTTTAGATACCTTATCCAAACATAAATTTTACAAATCAGAATAATGCTGATAGAAAAGTATATTCAATAACGATTACAGTGTTGAAGAGATTTTTTTAAATATTTCGTTGAAAGATAATTTTATTATATTTTCTATTAGAAAATACTGGTAAAGTCGTTCAATGCTCCAATTTTTGAAAGAAATATTCTGACATTAACATTTTTTTTAATTATGATCTTTACCAGCAAAATTAGTGCACACAACTATTGATTTTAAAGTAATCGCGATTAGCTAACAACTAATATTCTCTTTTTAACACGAAATGTTTGCAAAAAAAAAGAATTCCACTTCGGTATTTCCCACGATTAGCGTAGATCATCTAATCTTACATAAATTAATTCGATTGCATCGTTAAAAAATATGAATCATTTGTTTTGTTTTTTTATTTCCTAGATATAAATAGTAATTTTAATCGACATTGAATATAAATATCAATTCATATATCAAACACAAGATAAAAGATATTCGACCACGCGCGCTTGTATGTCTGTATTACTCACACACACACACACACGCGTAGTATACACGATTATCGTTTCCATGATGATTATCATTATCCTCATTACCATCATTCTCTTCTAATTTAATTGCTTTAGCAGATGACCTATACTCACCAAACGAAGAGATTTGTGAGGCAGGATCATGTCTAAAAAACGGTATGCAAGTTAATGCATTTGTATTTTATATTATAATAAACAAAATATTTATAAAATTAAGTTTATTTTCTTATTTTTTTAGCAACAAACGTATATCCTTCAAGAAATAATGTTTGCAACACGTTTATATGTCAAGATACAGGTTTGTAAAAACTAAATACAATTAAGAAGAATCGTTAATTATGTGATTATTAATGATTAGCAACAAATAAATTTTTTTAGCCAAACACGTAATAGCTAAAATGGATCCAACTGTAGATCCCTGTGACAACTTTTATCAGTTTGCGTGTGGAAATTTGTTAAAGAGTCCAGAGCTCAGGAATGCCTTTCATCAAAATTACGAATTGATTTTGTATCTTTTGGCGAGCCTTATCGAAAATTTCATTAAAAAGGACGATATTTTGCCATTTCGAAAGTTGCAATCTTATTATAATGCTTGTAGAAACGAAGGTGAGTGATTGTAATTTAAAATTTTTATCTCAAGTTTTTTGAGTATATAATTCTGTATAAAAAATGAAATTATTTTTAATACAATGTAGTTTTGGTAATAATTTTATTTTTTTGTTCAAAAATTGATAAAATCATTAATTCTTTAATAATTTAAAATAATTTAAAATACTTAACAATAATTAATCAAATGGAAGCATATTTAATCTGAATCAATATCTAAACAATAAAGCTATGTACCTAAAAGTATTATTAGTAATTAATACATCAATATTGTCAAATGTAAATATTAAAATTTACTTGGAATTACATTAGGTGCATAATTATCAAATAAAAGCATAATATTCTTTTTAGCTATAAAATTAACTAAAAATCTTAATATTTCAATAATATCCATATAGATAATGAAAAGAATTAATTTAATTAAGCTTATTTTCAAAATTTAAATCGTTATAGAACAAATAGATCAAGATAGTAACCGAGATTTCGCCGCATTGTTAAATAAGATCGGCGGCTGGCCCGTAGTAGTTGGTAAATTCTGGAATGAGACAAACTTTGACTGGCGGGAATCAGCATATCGCTTTCGTGACATGGGTTTGAATACCAATAATTTTATCAGCATCGATGTTGAGATTGATGCAAAAAACAGTAGTAATCGTCGTATTCACGTAAGTATATTCCTTACCTAAAACTTTTTAATTGCATATGTTAATATAACCCAAACTATCTTAATCTAATTGTTAATTATAAAATATTGGTTCCAGTTGGATCAGCCAGAGTTTGATGCGCACCGACAATATTTAGTACAAGGTTTAGAACATGACAATGTGAAAGCTTATATGCAGGCATTGGTTGATATTGCTGTTACATTTGGAGCTGATCGCAAGAATGCGGAACAGGAACTTAGAGAATCTGTTAAGTTTGAAGTTGAATTAGCAAGGGTAAGTAGTCAAACTATTATTTAACTTTTATGCAAATTACTATAAGTATTTTAAAAAAATCTTAACCTACACGAGTTAAATGTTCGTTATTCTTTTAGATCACAGTACCGCACAGTGACAGACGAAATGCCTCTAAATATTACAATCCAATGACGATACGAGAACTTAATACGAAGTACCCATTCGTGCGATGGCTTATCTACATCAATTCAATTCTACTACCCGATACGTACGTCCACTCTAACGAGACAATTATCATCGCAGTGCCTATATTCCTAGAAAAACTTTCTCACCTCCTAGCAGAAACTCCAAAAAGAGTCCAGGCCAACTACGTTTTCTCTCGGATAATCCTGCAAATGTCCATTGCTTTGGGCAACAACGTTCGCACAATCCTCGATACGTATGAAAGCTCTGTACTTGGCACTACGGTAAATACTGAAAGGTGGACGACGTGCCTTAACGACATAACCAAGCAGCTTAGTTCAATTGTGAACTCGTTGTATGTTAGGATTATTTTCAACGAGACAGCGAAGAATGAGACGGTCGAGATGATTCGCAAGATTCATGAAGTATTTCATGATATTATAAACAAAGTGAGGGCTAGAAATTATTTAACTTTTGTATTCTAAGTGAACTTATAGAAATTTTGAAATACTTGATGCTGATTGGTTTAAATATTTAAGGCGGATTGGATGGATGCAAAATCAAAGTCGGTAGCACTGGAAAAGCTACGAAACGTGGAATATTTAGTTGCGTTTACAGATGATTTTTATAGTAATGATTCACTTGTTGGCTATTATAAAGATCTTCAGATATATCCTAACAATTTTCTCAAATCTAAATTGAAAATCAATTCATTTCAACTGGGAAAGAAATACCAAAGTCTCAAAGAGCCAGTCAAAAAGGGCGAATGGCCTGATCATATTGGAGTCACGCAAATAAACGCATTTAGCCGATCATCCAATTCAATCGGTGAGTATAACTGGAAATAAAAATTTATATACTATGTATATATTATTAATGAGAATAACGAAATTCTTATACAGTGCTACCACCAGGTATATTGCAAGGGCTTTTCCTTACCCCGGAGAGACCGAAATATTTCAATTACGGTGCGGCAGGTACGATTGTGGGTCACGAATTGATGCATCTGTTTGACGATTTTGGTCGGCAATTCGATATGAACGGAAATCTGGCTGACTGGTGGGATTCTGATACTGACAAGATGTTTCTGGAAAGAGTGCAATGTGCTGTCGACCAGTATGATAACTATAAAATCGAAAAAACTGACTTGAATGTAAGTTATAAACTTTTGTATATTTAGTATACACGTATCGATCGTTTGGTTACTTTGAGCAATAAATGCGTTTTCATTGAGAAGAAATTAAAAAGGAATTTGTAGATTTTTTTCATAAATGTAAGTTCTTAAACATAATGATGGATTCTATGCTATACAAAGTAGAATTTTCTTTAAAGATATATTATAAGACTGATTCAAAGTTAGTAAACACATTAATTAAAAATTTATGGATTCCATAATATAAATTTTGCATCAATCACATTCATTTATTATAAAAGTATAATACCATTCTTGCCTTTTGACCGCTTCGTGCTCCTTGATGACTCATCTATCCCTTTCTT
This sequence comes from Torymus texanus, assembly GCA_036873485.1. Classification (NCBI taxonomy): domain Eukaryota; kingdom Metazoa; phylum Arthropoda; class Insecta; order Hymenoptera; family Torymidae; genus Torymus; species Torymus texanus. The sequence goes on from JAYJLV010037255.1 coordinate 22,529, forward strand.
CTCTCTATTCTCAGCCTTTACCTAATTCTCTAAGTATCGATAATTGGGACATTGCCCGTATATCCAAGCAAATCGACATATGCCGTGTCTGTAACTTTCTCGAAATACGTGTCCCTCCTTGTCCCTCTCATCTTTAAAGAGCAATTTTACAGGCAAATAATACACATGTAAGAAGAAGACGTCAGATACCGACGCGATTCCTGCATTATCGGCAACACGATATTATTTTTCTATTCAGAGACTAGGCAATCTAGCAACATATTACGAGTTATCCCCTATTCTTCTCAATAAATATAATAATATCAAATTTTTGTATTTTCATTTTATCACTAAGTTTTCAAGTAAACTTGGAACTACAGTTCCAAATGCAATGTTGGTTCGTATTTCCAAGTTTATTTGAGTACTTAGTGATAAAATAAAAATTTTAAAATTTGGTATTATTATATTTATTGAGAAGAATGGGAGACAACTCGTAATATGTTGCTAGGTTGCCTAGTCTCTGAATAAATAAATAATGTCTTGTTGCCGGTAATGCAGGAATCGCGTCGGTATCCGACGTCTTCTTATTGTGTGTGTGCGTGTGTGTATAATTTAACGTAAATTCTTTTCCTCTTTCAAAAATCAAAATCACCTCTATGATACTCTCAACCTATATACAGACACCTTAATTCTATAGCCAAAACTTGACCACAAAACACTTACGAAAATGATGCCCACATCTCAATTCCCAAATACCACTTCGACGGTATAATACTACAATTTACGCTTTTCACTTCCGCAGATAAACGGCAGAAAATCGTTAGGTGAGACCATCGCCGACACTAGCGGCCTAAAAACAGCTTACCTCGCGTATCACGCTTACGAGCGTAGTCAGAAATCAGAGGAACATCGTTTACCAGGTCTTGAAGTTTTCTCGCCGCGTCAGATGTTCTGGATCGGACACGCTAACGTCTGGTGCAGTCAAGCAGCCTCGGTGCATCAGTTGATCACTACAGTGCATCCACCTACTGAGCTCCGCGTCTTAACCGCATTATCAAATAGACCCGAATTTGCTCAAGATTTCGAGTGTCTCGTTGGATCAAGGATGAATCCTATTAAGAAGTGTAATCTGTGGTGATGAGAGAGACAGAGAGAGAGAGAGGGAGTTTGAATTCTGATGAGATTTTGGTCAGTATTGCGAAGAAAGCGGAAATGAATCGTGTATGACTTTGATGATAAAGTTTCGTATTTCCGTTTATGGTATTGTAAATTTAGGGATAAGATTTTTTCTGGCAATGTTGTGTTAAATGAAAACTGTATATATATTTTAGGGATATGATTTTTTATACGATTATGTTATTAACTTATTAATAAAGTGAAGTATGAAAAAATCGCTTTTTTATTTCGTCAGCATTTATCGATTAAAATCTTTCAGATGTATTTATTTCAACTGAATTAATTTCATTGTTTCTATATGTTGGTGATGCAAAATCAAAATTTCACATTCAAAATATTACCTCTTGTTCTGTGTATATATATATATATATATAAATAAGGCTTAATTGGTTTCAACAATAAATTATTAATTGAATTAATAGATAATTCAACGAGCTGAATTTCAGAAATTTTAGGATGACAAATAATTATGTATGTATAGTCTCATATATGCACCGGAACTTACGCAGAGTAGCGTAACAGCATTGTAGCAGATCGCCGGGGTCAAGTAAAGCTGAGTGAAGCATAATTCGTTGACTATGGGAGGAAAAAGGTGACAACCCGACTGGGGACTAAGGAAGTAACTCGTAGGTTCGTCAGGTTGCTTCTTTTCATTAATACGTGTTCCCTGCTCTGAGCGTCATTTGCATTTGTATACCTTAGCATATCTTTTTGAAGGTTTAGCAATAATTATATATTGTACTACTAGAATCTTAAATTAATTGAAATTAGTTATCGTTATCATCAATATTGTATCAGTATAATATAGTTACTGTAAATAGCGACTCTCAATCCTGTTGAAAATATAACCACCTTGATATCTTAAAATAAAATCAACCTTGATTTACCTTGATTATGCATCGATTTATCTCGAATTAAGGCATATCAAGACAGAATCGAGGTGAATCAAGGTTGATTTGAAACGATTATCAATCAGTTGAATGAAATTTCATGAAACAAAAAGGAAATGGCTTGTTATATGCTCCTCTATGGTAGGTTACACTATAATATAATATAAACATTTTTTGAAAAAATATTTTTTTGATTCCTAAAACCATAAAAATTTAGAAAATTCCGAATAAAAAAGTGGTTTTTGTGATTAAAAAAATATTTAATTAAAAACTTTTAAAACTCTAGAGCAACCTATCATAGAGTCACATATAACAAGCCATTTGCTTTTTGTTTCACTAAAATTCATCAAGCAGTCTCCAAAAAAAAAAACAACGCAGAAGTATATTTTTTGTAAATACCGTAATTCTAGATGAAATGGTGGGATGACTTATATTTTGCATAACATTGTAGAAGATCAGTTATATCTATGGTATCTATACATTTTTATGATAATATTTTAAATCATTTTTTCAGGTAGTTTTGGACAAAAAGGCCACTAACAAGGAGAGTGCATAACCTTTGGGTCACGGATTTGTACCAAATTGAAAGATCCTGTTTTAGAGCAAAAAATATTGA
>JAYJLV010037293.1:0-25144 GCA_036873485.1 Torymus texanus
GGACTAAACTTTTTTGGTACGTACATGTATAAACGGTAGCTATCTCGCGCTAATATGTTAGTAAATTCATACAAGTAAGACAGGAACGTATACATGTATATTATTCTCGCAAGTTTCGGCTTCTAGTTTTGATTATCACTGACAAACATGAAAATTTTTCTTTACATTTTATGACATTAGTGTTCTCAAAAATAACGAAAAAATACCGAATCTCTTATATACGTCTATATAGGTAATTGCGTCCTCTATTACACCAAAAAAAAATCAGAGAAAAAAATGGCTTTTTCGAGAAAAATGAATTTTTCCAAAAAGTGCATTTTTTAGTAAAAATTGCATAATTGATGCATTTTTTAAATTTTTCTCATAATAACATTATGTACGTGAAAGAGGACGTAAAACTGAGTAAAATCACATAGAGTGTCCTTTGAAGTTTTCAAAAACTGATACAGTTTTGGCAGTTTAAAAATGATGCCGAGAAAAATTTTCGTAGAATTTTCGCCATCGTTGAACGGGCACAATTCAGGTGCAATTGAAAAATGTAAAATAGGTGTCAAATATTTTTTTGGATAGAATAACATACTAAAATTTCAAAAAAATCGGTGATGGAGGCATACGCTGACTGCATGATTTGAGATGGATTCAGCCATATATACCTTCGGAATATGACAAATGAATATCTAAAACATATTCGATCACTCATGACTGATACTGAAACCAGAGTCGCACTGAAAAAACTCTGACACCTCAGACCTCCACATGCGTACGTCTGACGCACAAAATCAGGGTGCTATTTTCTCCCTAGATTTGGTATGAATGTTGCTCCGAAATGGCTTAACATGTGTCCCGTAGCAACGCATCTGCTACACCAAACATAAAGGTTAGGTTGGGTTATGATTAAAATCTTCAGTTTCGGGATGTATTACATGCCAAAAATGGGGGCTATTTTGTGCCAAATCAATAGAGCTCACTCGTACTACCATGAAGACGTATTATGTGCCAGAATGTTTTCAGTGCGAAGATGTGTCTAACAGGATTGTTTGGAGGTTGAAAATCACTTGTAAAAAGTACAAATCGAAAGCGAGTGTGGGTAAAGGGACATATCACTTACTGGGTCAAAAGGACTGCACGTGGAAAATTTTAACACAAGAATAAGTACTTGATATGAATTATTTATTTCTAAAAAGTGAATTAAATGATAAAACATCAGATTGTTTAGTTGTTTATTTTATTGTAACTACAGAAATATCTCTTACGTACAGAATTTGTTTTTTTCATCTTAATTTCTGTTCATACACTATAATTATACATACAACGTTCTTGTAACATTTATTATAATATTTATACATATAACCTAACAACATTTAACGCTGAATTCATTTTGTACGCGTTCACGTACATGGTTTTTTAAATCGTAGTAAGTGTATGCACATACCCAATTATACATAAGATAATATAACTTATGCACGATTCTCGCTCTTTCAATGCTCGTCGTTGCTCACATTTGCGCTTCTCTTTCCGCGCACTTGATATATGCGATACTTGCTCACTTCCGATCACAAGTACCTTTCATTCGTGCTCTTTCTCTCTCTCTCTCTCTCTCTCTCTCTTTTCCTCTTTCTATGTCTTCTTGTCTTTTTATCCTCGCAATGTATAATCGATATAATCACTGCACTTATGCACACGTACACGTGTCTCTGTCTCTTTACACCAAGAACGAATAGATCGCCGTAAACGCTAATTTTATCTTTATATTGTAATTAACTCATCTCTCTGCATATTTATATGTAACACAGCTCTTTCTCTCCCTTTATCTATCACTCATGCACATTCTCGCTATCTCTCTTGCATCCTCTTTTACACTCGCTCGCTTATATCTTAATCATTATATTATGTACTTATATAATTAATCTCTCTCTGTGTTTGTTTGTCTGTGTTTATAATATCCTTTGTAGCGCATGGGATCATACACACACACACTTTCGCTCTTTCTCACACAGACTATTATCTCACCTACACGTTGAAGAAAGCGAAGCTTTTTATTTGTTTATTTAATTCATTTTTGTTCGTTCGCCACAAGCACAGTAGTAGCAGCGCGAGTTGTAATCGTTTGTGTGCATATGAACGTGTATGTGTGTGTGTGTGTGTGTGTGTGTGTGTGTATGCAAGGAAATCGTGTGCATGTTTGTATGTGCGTGAGTGTGCGCGTGTTTTTGGGTGAGTGTGCGTGCCGACGGGAGTTCGAAGCAGAGTCTACATGTCCGCGATATTTTTTTTCGTGTATTTTTTCCGGCATGCATGTTGTCTTCTGTCCATTCTCCGTATAGGCATGGGCACAAACGCCGCGAAGAGCAAACTTGATCGGCGATTAATTAATTGCCAATTTGTACTGGCGCGCGACAACTGCCGTCTTTCACCTTTTGTGCTTCGCTCGCATTTTGTTCTTTGTTCCTCTTACTATCGCTCTCTTGTTGTCGTTCGTTTTCTTCTTTTTCTATGAAACTTTCATTCGACGATTGTCCTGGCGTGATTCTCTATCCTCTCGCCTCTTTTTCCATCGCGAGCTATATTTTACCCTTCGCTCGGTCGTTCGCGTCTTCTTCCTCGATATCCACTTCCGACCGGTGGCTTTTACACTCGAGTTTGCAATATCGGTTAAACAATAAAAGAATGAAAGATTTATGGTTCGAGTGCACATAATATGTAAATGGAAACTACCATTAAGAAATGTATTATGAATGTTTCCATCGATTAGCTTTTGTCAGATTAAAGAAAAAGCATATGAACAAAGACCGGTAAGAAATGAAAATTTTCCTCATCCATCACTTTTATCGTGGAAATCTCGTGATAATAATTCGTTTGTTACTTTTAAAACAACCGGAATTGCATTGAACTCGTTCGGAATCAGTCGATATCTCGTTCGATTTCACTCTTACCATGTGACTAAAGAACGCGTACCTCGGAGGTCAGAGCTGCTAAGTATATATAGGTACACCACGTTATGTGTGCCATGTGGCTCAATGTTGCTGTGCACGCTGTCTATTGTTTGCACCAGTATTATGGTACTTATTATTTTACGGTTGTGAACCCCATTGTTATAGTTCGAAAAAGATCGCGATCGAATATTCAATATACGTTCTTCAATAATTCATTAAATATAATTGACTACAAGTATTGTACCGTGGCATACGTGACGCGAAATGGTCCCGACCGGTGGAAATTCGTGCGTTCAGAGTCAGTGCTCTATTTTTATTTTAGTTTTTTTTTACCTTTTTTAGTTTTCCTCATTTTTTTTCTCCCCCCTCATCTCTATTGTTCACTCCGATTTTCTTTTTTTCGCTTTCTTGCACTTTTGCATTATCGACGGGAGGTGCTGAGGACTGGCCTGTGTATTTGTGAGGGAAACAAGGAGTGCGTGCGAGTATTTTCCTTCTTTTCGTTTCTCATGGGGTGCATCTTGAATTGAAAGCCTACAGTTTTTCACTGAATACTATAGATATTTCGGGTTATACAAGAACAAGTTAGAAAGTTTTCGCAACTACTTTTGCCTCTCCTTTTTTTTTAAAAAAATATTTTCAACGTTAATTTAATTCTTAAGCGGTCTACAGTTATTTAACTTTTTATTTTTACCTACTTTTTCAAAACTTCATATATTAATGCTACTAATCGATGCATCGTATACGTTATTCAAACAATTCTACGAAGCTCTACAAGCGTCTGTTGTCTGTCTCAAAAAGAACAATCAGAACTTTACCTTTACGTGTAAGAACAGCATGGCAAAAATCGGATAAAGTTCGACGCTCGTATTTAATCAAATTGTAGATATAAGGAAATCTAAAGCTTCTTGCATGTAACTCTCATAACTCAGCAAATTTTATCTAATTTAGCACGATTCTTTTCTAATTCTTTCGTAAAGTTTTTTCAACTTTTCAACAGGCTTATTAATACAAGTGTAGCCATTGTTTTTTTTTCACAACTTTTAATAACGATCTTTTTATACAAAAATTTATGGCTTAAAGAGAGCTATGTTGGCATCTACCAGCCGTTAACTTACAAAATTTACTGCGAAACTTTGGCATTGTAAGTAAGAAGGGACAGGTATTGGTGCACGGGAAGAAGGAATAGGAGACAGAAATCGAAGAGAACGCAAAGCCGTGTAATTACAGGATGATGTTGGTATATCTACTATATCTCTCGCTTTTCCAAAAGAGGAATATATTACACACACGCAGAGTAGCATCGACTCTTTCTCGCATAACCGTAAAAGAGCATATAATATATTTATATATTTATTCCAAGTGTTCTACGTCTCAAAGGTATCCGTATAATAAAATTCGCGTGTATAATTGTAAAATTTTTTTATATCAAAGCTCCACTTTTAGCGCCCGAGCGCGTGCGCGCACTACACATATGGTTTTTTCGTCGTTTATACACACGTGTCCTCGTATCCCCGTCAGACACGCGCGCACGCGCACGCGCGCACATCTGTGTCGACCGTGCACGTTACGCGACCCTTCCTCTTCCTCTTTGCCCCTTTCTCTGCGTTTTTCTTCCTCGTCGTCATCGTCGTCGTACACAATCGCGTTTACCGAATCGCGCGCGAGGTGTAAAGAGAAAAAATCGTCAAACGAGTGTGTAGCGGCATACGAAGGGAAAATGCGAGGGGGTCGTATCGTCCGAGGCGGATAAGAAAAACGCTCGTCCAGTGGATCTGTGACGGGGGAAAAAGGATGAGCGTTTCTCGCGCTTACCTCGAGAAAAATTCATCATAGCGTCGTCAGGATTGTCACGATTGAATTGCACCAGGTTACGAAGATTCCACGTTGAATCAGATCTTGGGTTAGGGTTATTATGGAAAAAATTACGGCGCTATGGATTCTTGCACTTCTATATGATACTTATATGATTTGTTTTAATGCATGATATTTAGAGATTGAGCTCGCAATTATGATATCTTTGTATATTTGTAGCGTTGATGCTGATTTAAAGCTCAGTGTGCCATATATATGTATTTCGGATATTTCAAGACTTTTTACTTGAGTGTTGAACGTAAATTAATTAAAAATCAAATAATTAAAGCATTTTCCCGATACGTTTTCATGAGTATTGTATTTTTCTTAAAGTTCATAGGTATTTTTTGTAAATATTTTATCAAAACTATGTTGAATTGCAAAGAAAAAATAAACTATTTGGCAAGTTTTGTTCAGAGAGTAATAAAGCATTCTTATTTCTAACACATTCATGACAAATAATGGATCAAATTATCGAATAAAATCGAGTGAAATCATATATTAAATCCGATATTGATTAATTATACTAATACGTAAAGTCTTTAAACGACATAATTTCCAAGTAAACGGAAGCTAAACAACACGAACACGTGCGGAATCGTCGTCTTGTTTCTTCCCTTTAGCGTCCGGCCACCCTTATCCATATGCCGGTATATGTATATAAAATTTATAGTTTCTTCGTCCACACATCTTCGTTGCCTACTCAGCCAGTTGTAAGAGGCAAAGGACTAAATTCTTGCGTATTTCCAATTTCTCGGGAAAAAACACGGGCTATTTGATTCGATAATTCCGTGCAAAATACCTTCTACTTTCGACCCGGATCGATTTCGGGGCGTGTGTTTATAACATGGGTGGGCTAGATCGAGGTCGCACAGGCGCACGTATACGTAAAACCCCTCTAAATTTCGCGCCGAACGAGATTTCACTTTGGAACGCGGAATTCACGTTAACGAGGGGGGAGCGAAAATTCGCGCGAGCGCGCGCGCAATTCCAATTGCGAGCAAAAGTATCCCTGGAACGACTCGATCGTCGTTAGTTTGCCGTTGCAGTTTACTCGCCGTCTTCCCTACCCCCTCCTCCCTCGATGGATTTTATTATCGCGAGCGTTGAGTGGTCGCTGATGGGTTTAGAAATAAATCCTCACGAATGGGGTCGGTCGCGGTCTCTCTCTCTCTCTCTCTCTCTTCCTCTCTCACTATTTCTCTCTTTGCACGCGAGGGTGCAGCTGCATTTTTTGAAAGAATTCGCCCTCTAAAAGTGGTTTCGCGTTGAGAAGTGTGCGCCCAGTGAACGACCATTGAGATTTAGCTAATGAGCGAATTACGTGTCCGGGTGGTTTTCCCAAGCGTTCGAAAATTCAATCACAAACTTTTGAATACGTATAATTAATAAAAATAATGAGCTTTTCTATTGGAAAACGAATTAATTTCTTTTTAATCACACATTTCCGAAATAATTCAATTTTGTTAATGCACCACTCAATAGACTTTTGAAGAAAATGTATTTAGGTTTAGAATTCCAATGACTCACTGAGCGTGTATATATATAGATAAATGAAAAAAATTCAGAGAGCTTTTCACACGTACAACATAATAGTTATAAAATACACTGGCGAAGATCATTATTATACGATTAGCGAGCGATCGCAGGGAAAAGTGCAACGCTTTTTTCTTTGCATTCACATAACACACCTCTCTCTCTCTCTCTCTCTCTCTCTCTCTCTCTCACTCTCACTCTCTCCGCTACATATCGGTGCTTCGTGCACGCGCAATTAAACACAGTAGTGATAATGACAATGACATAATAATGCACAATATCGAACATTAGCGCGAGTGGCAAGTGGCGAGCGAGCGCGCATTAGCGCTTTTTTCTCCTTCGTCTCTCGCAATTTACTCTTCCTTTTCCTCCCACTCCTCGGAAAAATATAATGCATCCTGTATCTCAACGCTCGACATTTGGCGTACGAAGGGTACATTTGTGGTTTGTACATGTGGCGAGAGATAAATAATAATCCGCAATTTCATCATTTCGAATTCATATATATATAGATAATATATTACAAGTCTGAAATTTCGCGAATGATTGGTTTGACTATCTAATGGGTGTTGATTTGTAGTTTCTTTTTAACTGTCGAATCATTTGGCATCATTTTTTTCTAATAATAACACTGTTTCTTTAATTTATTAGAAAAGAAATACAATAATAATGGATGTGAAGATAACTGTTATAGGGTAGTAGGGTCTTTAATTATGGGCTGACAAAGAAATATTTTTCGTTGGCATATCGTTTGCAATGATTCTTTATCTAACCCTCTAATATGCTCGTGAAACATCGCACGTGTTAAACTATAACGATCGTGCAGACATTTGCAAACCTAAAGGCTTGCCTATTTAAAAGAGCCGATGAAAATTACAACGTGTAATGCTTTCTCTCAGTTTTAGAATAAGAATAATTTGTAGATAAGAAACAACCGTAATGCGAAGCTACGATGCAATAATATTGTTAGAGTCGTTAGCTGATTGGCGGATAGTCGGCGCGATTCGCTGTTCGGAGAAAAACATTTAGTGGGGGGTTGTGAAATTACGTGCGAATCGGAGGTTCAACATCGCGTTAGTGTATTGCAGTATTTTTCAATTTCAGATTCTAATATAAAAATACGATAATTGATTTTATCATTCGCTGATGTGTTTTTCAATCGTGTGAATTTTCTGATTTTGATTGATTCTTCGAGTATGTATTTTACGAGCTTAAAAAATTGCTCCATGCCTTTTGGAACAAGTCGTGCCCAGTCTCTCCTACACAAATTGTAAACAGGCGTGTGTTTGATTTCAACAAAAACATTTTAAGTGATTGAAATTCTATTTGTCATGGCCCGCGGATTTCTTTATCCAAACATTGAAACATTCTTTGTACGCAGACGCGTATACAGCAATTTTCATGGAAATAAAAATGGTCTCGTTTGTTGACGCGTGAAAAACAATAATAACGATCTGCTGTTGTGTAATAATTCTCTCGGAAATGTCTATATGCGTTTGTTCGCAAAGCAAATCCGATGATGAAATTTCCAAATAAATTTTCCTCGCCCAAAAGAAGCTGCGCGCAAACGCGAAATTGGTATTTTCTCGCAGCTATTGGCTTTACCTGACGTCTGTGTGTGTATATGTGTCAGGGGGGCTAGGCGATGCATTGAGTGATTGGACTTTTATGTTTTTAGACAAAAGATTCTTTTAAGAATAATGACTTCATTAAATGTCTTGGTATTTATGGCATTTAAAGGCGATTTAAGATGCTATTATAAAAGTAACAGAGAATTTATTTCTTCTAATTTATCGTTTGGCGTAAACAATTATGAATGACAGATTTCCCTTTTGCTAATGATAGTATTTTCCACTTATTTTTAATCCCACAATTACATTTGTTCAGTCATCTAGAAGTGTACACAGCTACAATAAACAAAGAGAATATATATAGTCTACATCTATTTAATAATTTATTCTAGCTAGGCGCTAAAATATTTTGAAGTAAAAAAACTCAGACATGTTTCTTTATTTCAAGTTTTCTGTACATGCAAAGCATGTTCTTATATATAAATCAATCTTGACGATTTATTTCACTATATTTATTTTTTCGCTATTTCGCTTTATTCTATATATTGCTCGGCCATTTCGTGTCTTTTCATTTTTCTTTTTCTTTTCCACACTTATACTTACAATTTCCACGCCAAAGCTTTCAGCAAAATAAACGTTCGATTCCTCGTGGAAGCCGTCTCGACCAATTCATTGACAAGCTCCATTGATTCGATAACCCGACATTCGCACACCTCAAGGGGCAAAAAGAAAAACGTTATTCTTTCTTCCCCTCTGTCATCACTTTCCAGTTTAATTTTCCGAAGCTCACGAGCGTTTTATGAGCGATCAAGTGTAGCCCTCGACAACAATCGAAGACAGTTGAGGAGGAGTTTGATCTCTCACCGAAGAACATGACTGGATTATTTGCAGTTACTCGCGTTAAGGATGTACTGACTATAAGAAAAAAATAGTGCTAAGTTGCTCAAAAATTGACAGTGATTTCAGTTGCCTAGCGAGAATGGTTACGGAAATAGTGCTATGTAAATTTAACATTATGGAAATCCCTCAACAAATACCCTAAATTAAAAAAAGAATATAGACGAAATAGATGAAACTCCATGTAGTAGATGATGTACGTTAGACGTACAAGTTCCATTATTTAAAATATCTACTTCGGGAACTGTAAAATTAGATGTACAGTTATACCAAAAGATGAACAAAATTAGCATTATAATATTCTAAAGTCGATGTAAAATTTTCTTCACGGTTTTACAAAACATTTATCATAATTGTATAGTGTTAGTACTGTAGAATATCACTATTTTAGACAAATTATAAGACTAAAATATTTATTTTAAATTTTTTAATGAAACCTTATGGCCAGTACAACCTTAAGTGTAAAGAGTGCAATAGGTGTACGACTTCTTATAGAATGTTAAACTTGTACTTGAATAGAATGTAATATGAATTTTCAACGATTCTATTCAATTTTATGAATATACGTTTAAATGGTATTTAGGAAATTAAAGACAGCAAGGTACTATTTCTTGATTGTCAATTCACAGCTTATTATTTTACGAAATTAAATATTTCATGGGAATGAAATTGAGTCTATGGATTTTTTTTTGTGTTAATTTTAAATAAACATTGCAGCTAATTTAGCATATATTTAACTATTAGAAGTTTATTCAGGTACAAAATTTTGAGGTACGATGATTCCGAATATGATTAAATAAAATCTTCTTTTTATATTATTACAATATATGATTTTCTTATTTTTTAGTAAATGATTTCATAATTTATCCGAATAGTACGATGTACTTAACTCCAACAAATAGATAGCATCTGTAAATTTGTCAAATATGCTCTATATTATCCGTCAAAGTTAAAAAGTAAAAACGAGAATCCAGTCAGCTAAGAGTGATCAATTTTTCAGAAAATTCAATAAGAAAAAATTAATCTCGTCGACGCCTTTTCAACACGATAGGAGAAAAGGAGAGAGGAAAGAGAGAGAGAGAGAGAGAGAGAGAGAGAGAGAGAGAGAGAGAGAGAGAGAGAAAGAGAGTGTGAGAGGAATAGAGAGAGAGAGAGAGAGAGCGAGGGGGGCGGGGGGAGAGAGACGAAGGGGGTCAGGGGAATCTTGATGTTTTGATAATTTACTTTATAAAATTGATAATATTTTCGAATATTACTTTAGTTAATATTATTTAATTAATTTAATCAATTTTAACTTTTCAATAGTTGTAGTAATATCTATTATATATGCAAGGTTTTACAATTGTTAGTCTTTACATATCTGCTTTATGTACATTTGAAATTTGAGATATCAGTTATTCTAAAATTATCATTTTCTATAATTTAAATATTCTTTCAATTTCGGTGTGGTATAATTAGTAAATTAACTTTAACTTTAGAGTTACCCGTTGTAACATTGGAATCATTGAAACATGCCCCTCTCCCCAAAAATTTGCCCTCATTGATTCGTTAATATTTTTTTCGAATTTTCTGTCATTCACTCTTTCTCTCTTTTTTTATCTGTCTCTCTTTTGCTCTCTTTACTAACTGTGCATCTGTCTCGTCGTACACACAGACACACACACACACACACACACACACAAGTATAAACCCACCCATTGAGTCACCCACACGTACACACAAACACTCGCCTATTTTGTACTTTTACTCCCAAGAAGATTGACCCTTGTAACGCGAGCGCGTCACGTCTGGGCTTTTGTTCTCTACTATAGCATCTCGCTATCTCTCTTTCCCTCCTCTCCCCTCCCCTTTCTCTTCCTTTCTCTTGTCGTGAACGTTCGTTTTTGAGATTTTACTTGCTGCTCTTCGCCTCGGTATTTTTGGATCTTTTGTTTGCACACTCGCCGTTAATTTTTTTGTTCCTCACATTGCGTAAGACGAGAACATCGTTATATACGATGTAACACTCCTCAAGATTAATTTTGTATAAGAAAAACATAAAATGTTATTTTTAATTTGGCCGTTTTAACATTCTAGCACGGAATAAAGGTAAGTGGCTATTTTTTACCGTGACTTTTATATTTAGTTAAATCTTTATCTCGATTCTTCAATATGTTGGTTTATAAATGCTTTTTGTACTTGAATAAATAACGTCCTTTGCGTGTTAACCTACTATCTTGAAAAGTGTCATGTTTGATTAAACATAATTACAAAGTCAATATTTGCATCTAGGTTATAAATAACTGTATAGCACCACCGCAGCTTATTTTTTTATTGAAAATGTGAAACTGAAACTAAATTACTACAGTCAACAAACTTACAGTTCTTTTTCGAAATAATTTATGTATCTATTCATTTGAAAATGTATAGATATTTGATAAAATATTTTCTAACAAAACTCTGAAGTTATTACAAAAGAAAAATTTTATCACAAAAAATTCAGCACACTTATAAACTTGACATTTTTCAAGTAGTAATTATTTACAAGACGTCTAATTGAATCCAAAGTTTTAGTCTGATTGGACATTATTTCTCTCTCTCTCTCTCTCTCTCTCTCTCTCTCTCTCTCTCTCTCTCTCTCTCTCTCTCTCTCTCTCTCTCTCTCTATCAACAACAAAAATATTTCCTTTTTCATGCCACTCCCTCCTACAATCTTTCACTGATTTCCGAAAACAGAAAAACGGAATGAATCTGCGGCTGGAATATCGATGGAGTGTATGGAAATTGAAATTTTTTCGTGAATTAACAAGTATAAAACCTTTTGTAGCTTTAATTTGGGCTTCACAATTTGTGTTTTTACGCACGTGATTTGTGAGTAATGTATTACTAATGAGATCAAGTGTTCAGGAATTTTAAAGTAGATCTTAAGGATTTACTGGTCACAAGACGCAAATTGTGAAATTAAACGTACAGTCATGCCAAAAATTAAAGAAAATGAGCATTAAATTGTAAAATTGATGTAAAACCTTTGTCACAGTTTGAAAATCATTTTACATGATGGTTTATTGTTAGTTCTTTAGATTATTATTGTTTTTAACGAATCATATGATCAAAATATTTGTCTTAAAATGTTTAATGATATACGCATCCTTAATTAATATTGAAATGTTAACCATTGTAGACAATTGATTTTCAAATCAGCATGAGTTTGCTCTTGCAGTAAACGTGTGTTGTCTGTGATTTCTGAATATTTGGGAGAAGAACAGTCATATTTTAGGAGGTGAATGTCGAAGAAAGGAAAAGAACGTGCAATGTGAATGGTGAAAAAGACACAAGATTGTCATCGTTAGTTTCAGAAAGTGTAGAATGTCACTCATACTTTAGATCTCGGCACTGCGAGCACGAACAAACTCTCACGACAATGAGACGCATTTGTCCTCAGCTCATGCAACTTCCCTCGCTTACGAACTTGCAGAAAAGAAATTTGCTTGCGCGTTTTCTATTTCGCAACTTTCATTATTGTTCACCATTTCTGTCTAGATTTTCACACTCAGCTTCCTCGCCACTTTGTGCTCAAGTTTTTTTGCACATACACTGTTAGAAGTATTATCGTTGATAAAAAAAAAAGAATGAAAATTTTCTTACGATGGTGGCATTCAAAACGTATGTGCATTTGGGAAAGGGGTGGGAGTATTGTCGAGGGGAAACACGAGGGCTAAGAAGATGCTTATTTATGCTGTAGATAGAAAGGCTAGTCGTGCACCTTGAGGCTATTTTTTTAGCATAAGATTCTAGTCGTATTTAAAATGCTAAAAGCTCGCGTCGTTATTCAAATTAAGAGACAATTTTAAAAATTTTGGGCAGTGTGTGCGTATTGGTTTCATGAATATGAGTGTCAAAGTTGATGTAAGCACATATCATTTCTTTACTGTAAATCTTATTAAATTCAGTATGAATATTTATGTAGATAAAAATTTAATGTAAATGTATAAAAATGAATAGCATTTTAAATATCTTCAAAATTCCAAGAAAAAGAAAAATTTTTGAAAAACTATATTCTACGTAACTATTATAAAATTATAGTATTTTACTCGTAAAAACAAAACCGTTATGAGGATAATATTTCAATGCCACTTTCAGGAACGCATAAGATAGTAAGATAATTAAAGTCCCTCGCAACAAATCCCCTATTTAGCCCTACAAGATCCTACCTCTAATTCGCATTTTCGTTTCATTGGATGTGTGAAATGGGATGAAAATTTCTCTCCATGCAATATCTAATAGCGTGAACCTCCTTCGCGCGAGTTTTCACACCCCCCGCTCGTTAATATTTTTTCTTCTTTCGCGCACACGCCAGCTTCTTTCCTCTTAAAAATATTTTCGTATCCTCTCTTTGTCTTTTAGCCCTGCCTCATTGTTCGTACGATGTGTCTCGTTGTCCCTCTCATCTCTGTTTTTTTTTTTACTTAATTTTTTCTCTTTTTAGTTTGAGGTATGTCTAAACCACTAGCGATACGTCTCGTAGAAAATAATTTCCGCTCCAGCAGCTTATTGAAAATACCAAGTATATTTATATTTATATAGGTATATTTATCGTATGATTTGTATAACACGTCAGGACGGAGGGTGACAAATGCTTCGGGTCTCTCTCTCCCTCTCCCTGTCGCTCGTTCACTCTTTTACCGTCTTTTCTTTTTCTTTTATGCGTACAGCATTTGCGAATATTAAAATTTTTAGCCAATACTGGTTTTTTCGCGCCTTGTTTCTTTGGTGTAAGGTCTTCTTGGTCTTAAGAGATTAAAGAAGAGGTTGTCAAACATATGTGATTAGTCGAAACCTATACAAAGCTCACCTTGTGAAAGACGCCCCGAGGAAAATGTCCCCTTCGTCTACCATATATATATTGTATAATGTATAATCGTATGTATATTGTGTACAGCTTATCGTGCGATTGCGCTTCGCGCGATTCGTCTTTCCTCGCTTCATTTTTATCACCTTCGCCTTGTCATGCACCCACAACAACGTATGTTAGCGTTCCTATCATTTGCTACGTTGAATTTGGATACCTGCCTTTTTCCGTATATATTCTTAAAAAATACATCATTTCAAGTACATAAGTTACTTTAATTTAATACCACAGAATGTGAAAACAATGGTTGTTCGTGTACTTTTTTTAATTCTAAACTTTAATACGGTAAATTGTCTAATTTCAAAGATCACACGGCAAATATGCAATCTCTTTATTTCTTCTACGACACTTCATGTTGGTGGTTAGAAAATATGATGAACACACCGCAGTTTTTTGTTTGTGCAGAAGAAAACGTCAATTGAATACAGGATTTCAAAGCAGATGCCCAAACTCAACGACGGTATCTCTTTTACAACATCGCTCGAGCCACTTTTTCGACATCCTTATCTCGCTTTTTAGTTTCTCCTTATACCTGAACTATCGCACGTAACGTGAGACGCCTTATCGTCGATATCTTTCGACAACGTCACGTCGATATATTGTACAATTAAACAATTTTAGTACTACCGCGAATGCTTTTCCCTCCACTTTCCATCACCTCCATATATATATATGTATATTTATAATATATTTACTTATCGTATAATTATATATATATATATATAATATATATTTATTTGTTTTATTTCTTGTTGTTCCTGACTCGTTAAATCTACGGGTGATATGTACCAAATGGAAGAATCGTGCCGCTCGAAAAAACGAATAGATCCGGGCATGCCGCGCGACCGGGACACGATCAGCTCGCGCGAGCCCGCACGTGTTCTATCTTTCTCTTTCTCACTTCTTTTCTGCTCTCTTCTTTTATACAGAAATCGAGAAAAGCAAAAACTCGATCATCGGCAGATTCGAATGATCTACTTGGAGGCTGCAGAAATCATCGAGCTCGGGCCTTCCTCGTTATAATTCACGTTCTTACACCCATGCACTCGCCTCACATCATCACCGGCGCACATGTGTCGACATGTATATTTGCGGCTCGACGGCGGGCGATAGTCTCGTCGTCGCTACGAGTCATACATGTACATATATCTATATATATAATATATTTTCTCGTGTATATTTATATGTCGCATATCGCCTTGGGCGATTGATTATACATTTAGGCTTCGATCGGTGTACGTGTGTTTGTGTCTGTGTGGGTGGATGTGCGTGTGCCTCTGTACGTATATGCATACGTCGGCATCTCTCCGCCTGCCTTCCTCTCTTATACCCTTGCGCATTGCATCTGTGTGAGTGTGTTTTTTGTTCGCCCGAACGTCGTTTGACGAGCTGTTCGCGCGCAAATTGTCCTCTGCTCGTGTGTAAATGTGTGTCTATATATCCACCGCCGCGGTGCCTTGTAGCCCTGCGCGCGAGAGCGAAAAACGCATAGGGCGAGAGAAGGAGAAGAGGCGTCGGAAAGCCCAGCAGAAAATTGAACCTCCGGCGAATATATAGAGAGGGGAAGAGCTAGCATTCGTTACCCTCGCGCTGCTTTTGCCCCCTTCGCTTCTTCTCCTCATCCAACTCCGGCTTCCTCGTGTATATCCGCGGGAAAGGCGCATAACGACGATTCGTTACACTCGCGCGCGCGCCTCTTCAGAGGTGCGGCGGGCTCTCGTTAGAGCCGCGAGCGCAAAAAATATATATACCGCACAGAGCTTTCTTTCTGTCTCCCTTCCTCTGCCTTCCAGTAAATACATACGAGGCCGGAGAGCGGAACTCCCTTGCTACGTGCTTTTCGCGATATCTCTTCTCGCTCTAGCAGTCGTAAATCGGTACTCGATTCTCCTTCCCGCTTCCTCGCTCGACTCAATGTGTGATCAATTAAAAAACAATGGTTCTCTTTGGTAAAAACTTATTTACTAATAGAATAAAAACACTTTGTCAATTCAACAGTACAATAATCATCATCATAATCGAATGCTCGTGATTCGGGAACGATGTATATAATATAGGTATATATATATATCTCGATTAATCGTCATCATTTGTATATATAAAATATCGAAAAAGCTTATGTATTGATTATCCATTGGTATTTTTCAAGCTAGCAATCGAACGCTTGCTAAACGATTAATGACGAGTGGCGGTGCGCTGGTGTTACTAGTGCGGTCGCAGTGATTAATGACTGCTGGCGATCAATCATTGCGCGCCACCGCCGTCACTGCCGCCGCTGCAAACGTTCGATTGCTCGCCTAGACAATCAATTTTCCGCGACAATAAACAGCTAGTTAAACGTCCAACTCTATATGACCTATAACTGATCTTACACACTGCGTTATCTCTCGGAGTGTCTATATACTCTAATTTAAAGCTCAAACAAGCTAAGCTCTAGATCTTGGACTCTTCTCCCGCGAGTTTGATTCTACGGTAACAAAATGTCCTCACGACATAATTCCTTTGCAAACATTTTGTCAAACACATTCCCGAAGCTACTAAAACCTGCGTGTACAACATTTACAGATGACAACGACGACGAGTAAGCAATAATGGTCTTCCTCCCTCTCTCTCGCAAATTCTTTCCTCGTGGACATCGGCAAAACCATGAAAAAAAAGGGTGGGTGGGAGAGCAAATGATCCACAATTCGAATTCCGCTCGTGCCTTACGACCATCGATGTCGCCGTTCTCCCCTCGGCGGTGACACGCTCTAGCCTCCCTGTATGTCCAATATACGTAGAATCCGTGTATATATATATATATATATATATATATATATATATATATAGATAGTCGTGTGTGTTGGTCGTCGGTACGGTCGCCGCGAGCCAGCGCGACGTCGACAACGGCTGCGCACGCACACTCTTCGTTCCCTTCCTCCGACTGTGAAACGGGCAGCGGTCCAGCGATGGCCTATGCTCAGTGGCCGCCGGTCTAGATAATTTGGGTGGGACGCTGGGCCCTCAGTAGCAGCAGCGGGCCCAGCATCAGTGTGATGCAAGGTGCGGTGCTGCGCAGGCCCCAGGCGCCCGCCGACACGCTCGACGCGACCGCTCCGCTGCAGGCCTCCGGCGATGGATCTGAAACAATTCGTAAAAAACGTATGAGCCTGGTTAGAGGGCTGATTGTTAAGAGTTTAAAGGTATACTTTAAGGATACTGCTGCTTGTTTTATCGAAAGCAAGACTTAAAATTCTACTTGATTATTTATATATAAGTGAATGATAGCAGGAATGAATCAATTTCATAATGATTTGAAGTGATATCAAGGATCACAATGAGTTTCGAAATTAGAGATTAAATTTATTTAAAATCGTATGCTAAAGTTTTATAGCAAATAAGTAGTCAACGCAATGGTTTTAGATTTTTTAATAATTTTTACAAAAATATTGTTGTATAACTTTGTGCTCAGTAAAATTTTATTGTTTGCTTTAGGTACTGATGTGAATAGTATATGCTGTTATAGAATACACACGATAAAATCAGAAAATTGAGTCGAGAAAAGTTGAGCGAACGGGAGGTTTTAAACAGTATGAATGAAATATTTTGTTTTTGTGTGTTAATGAAATTTAGAAAGTATACTACTGGACGGCAAAACCATTAGTATTTTGTCTAATAATTGCCAAAACCATAAGAAACTGTTGTTGAATCATAAAAATAACTGTAGTCTAGGTCTAATGAAAAAGGAATTAAGGAGAACTTAAATTTTCATTTTAGTCATTAATTCATTTGATTGTCACTAGCTCGATACCCTACAATTTACAAACATTTATGTACTGAGGTAAGGAGCCGCTGGTCTACAGATCCTTTATTTACAATAATAAATTATTCATTTGGTATATAATAAAAATAATCAAATTAATAATAATAATGCTATATCGACAATGTAAATAAATATTTTTATGGTAAATCAATATTTTATACAAATTCAAAGTTTAAACATTTTGAGGTTAAATATTTTCTTTTATAAATTTTTATATTTATAAATGACAGTTTTTTTTTATTTTTGAAATGTTATATTTGCTTTTTTCCGAACCGTTGGTTAACAGCTGGCTTACACTTGTAACCGTTGGCTAAAAAATTACTGAACAATTACTTTACTAGCCATTTTCGTTAGCTTATTTTCTACCAAGGAAATTTCATGAAAATATATAAATTACTTTTTCATTTTCATTTCAAATTTCATTTTCGACGAAAAAGGGCTTCGATCGCATCTCAATCAAGACACACCAAGAGCGGACACCTGTGCGCCAAAAGGACACTATTCCCTCTCTTTCTTTCTCCTCTCATCCTCTCTTTTGCTCTTTCTCTCTCTATTTCTCTCCTACTCCCCCTTCCTCTCTTCATTCCGCTCTCTCTTTCTCTCTCTTCGGTCCGATATTTTCGTTCGAGCGTGTCTCTGGCTAATTGCCGATAGATCTCGGAGCGCTCACCAGCAAATTGCAAAACCTCGGCTAGACTGCACAGCGCAGCGCCACAGGCAGATAAATCGCAAGTGAGAGAGAGAGAGAGAGAGAGAGAGAGAGAGAGAGAAAGAGTGAGCGAGCGTGTAGGTGTGTGTAGAGGGAGAACCAGCGATAGAGAGAGAGGGAGGGAGAGAGAGAGAGAGAGAGAAGATGAGAGGCGAGCAGGCGCAAGATCGTTCAAATCGGCGATCTTTTTTTTTCGAGCTTGCGCGTGTGAGACTTTATCGCGGATGCGCCGCTTGATTTATAACAGGCTATTAGGCGACACGCCGCATTAATCGGGCCAACGGCTTTGGCTTATAAGTCGGGAAATCTGTTGTGAAAGAGAAGGGCAGAGGATTATACATAGAGCTTTTTGCGAAAAGATAGTGCGGTTGCTATTGAGGCCCAGGCAATCAGGTGGAGAGGTTTGACACATGACCTTGGGATCTTGGTGATGTTGCATTTATTTAGTGGACTTTTGGAAATTTTGGTTATTTTTGTATTCAAAATACTTGATGGTGGTAACGAATTAAAAATTTGGGTTTTTGCCTTTACCGGTGCTGCTCGTTCCCTAAAACTCGGTGCCGCGGGAGTTAAAACGATTTAATTATGACTTTTTTTTTCATCCATAAATTTTCAAGGAAAAAAACTTTGACAATACATACTTTATGTTCCGTTTCTGTTGTCTTTTCTTTACTATAATCTACCATTTTGTGAAGTTGGCGGAAAATATAATAGTTATGAAAATTATAAAAAACTACGACGGTAAAAATACTCTAATTAAAGGAAATATAACAAAAATTATAGATTGTCCAACTCTTACCAATGTGTTTTTTTTTATCATAGAGCTTTCTCTATAAGAAAGCAAAATCTGTTTAGTACTGTGCAACATATAAGGAGCATTTAAAATAATAAGTACTGAGTAATGTTTTTATGAGAATTTAATCATTAAACGCATGTTTTTCAATAATGCCGCATTAGATCCGCTATTATGAATTTTTAGATACACTCACACACACACATTTACATGTACACAGAAGCTCGCCTTTCATCACATTTACGATAGTTTAAAATACGCGCCAGTTTTGTATATTTTATCAAATGAAATGGACAAAGATCCCCCTCTCAATATTATGTCTAATGGAAAAATGTACATAATTACCACGCTTTGTACAACAACTACAGATAAACATAAAATACAGATCCAAAACAAGCGAAACTAATTATGTATACATAAAGTAAACCCCGCGCAAGACCCTTATAATCCACCCTAACATCCACATCAAAGAAAAAGTGTTTAATGAAATGTAGCCATATTTTTTTCGTTTAATTAATTTTCTCTTTCATTTGGGATAAACTGTGGGTTAATTACGCGAAAATAATAAAAATAAAAAAAAAAGTATTTCTACGAAATTATAATAAATTATTACTCTTATTTATTGAAAAACTTGTAATTTAATATAAGTTACAAGTAATCTGGCTGAACTGAGAACTATAAATTACTATTTCTTTGTTAGCTTAATATAATTATGTACCAATTTAATTTAAATTTTGACATTAATTTACATTTGAAAATATTATATACTGGTTTAACTTTATATAAATATGCTTCTATTTGATTCACACATAAACTATATAAGTATATAAATTTCGTTAAATTTCTACCCGAGTGCTGACTTGTAGTATAAAAATATATAAAAATTAATCATTGTAAATTCTTCTATAATTAAATAAAGTAACCTACCCTCTACTACTTTTTTTCACTTCTACTTTAAATTTAAAAACAATATACAATTTTTTAAACGCTATACAGGTATTTTTTCAATATCCACTACATGTATAGTCATTACTGTTGTCACCTTGAAATATTCTATACATATTTTTGTTGTTATATTTGAGATAGAGATGCAACCAAAGAGTTCGAAATTTTTTATTTCTTCTTTTTCGCATTACCAAATGCACGTGAGTAAAAATAAATTACACTTTTTATTTCATTTCAAAGCTGTTATAACAACTTTTGATTCATGTATTTTTTTCGATTTTTTCCGAGTAAAAACTGGAAAGTTCAATTGAAGGGCTTTTTGGAATAAGGGAATATCTATTATGGAAAATCAATAAGTGATATACCATTATTCTGAATAGCCTTTCATTGTTAATTGCACGAATCTCGTGCGTTTACTAATATTTTCTCAGTCATTAAATCTGTTAAGTTTACTAAATATAAGTAATTTCAATACAAAATTTTATCATTGAAACTGTAATATTAAAGTTTATAACAAACAGTAGGAAAAAATTGTCTAACTACTCGGCTCGCTAACCCTCAACTCGAGGCTCTGAAGGAAACCGATTTTATCACTAGTCAGTTATTCAGCCGCATTATAAACCGCAGCCATACACTGTACCTTTCAAAATACATTCGTCTTCTACATCATTCGTAAATAAAATTTTCACTTTTGACACCCTACCGCCATTCTCCTACGAGTAATAAACTCTTTCCTTCACAAGAAGATTTGGACCAGCGTTTTTGTATTATCGATTGACCCGGTGTCTGTAATTCAATTATTTATGGTCTCCTCGCATCGTCTGAACGAGGTCAAGAGTTTAAAATATGTGAAAAAGGAGCACGATCTTAAAATAAGTATCGCGAAAATCCATCTGCTGGCACGCAAGCTCATGCGTAAAATCATGCTACATCAATAATGGAGTCAGTAGTGATTAGCCCCGGAGAATTGTAGATGTATGAGTATAAGGATTCAACAGCATGAGTGTACGTATCGCTACGTAAGAAACGTAGCGATATTTGAAACGCCAACAGTTTGAGTAAGTTACTTTTGATTTTTAAGAGTTTAGTAATTGTACGTGGGATATGAAAATGTCTCAAAGAAAATTCACGTAGACATCAAGAATTCAGCTGATGGAAGTGAATTTCCCGCAACAAGAGAAGATCCCGGGTTTGACACCTGGCTTTTATTAATTACAGTGGACAACATTTTACAGATTTAGAGACCAAACTAAACCTTCCAAAAGGTTTTTAGTACGCTGCATCCGAATTCGATCTCAGATACTCTAATCTAAAAATGCAAAATATCACTTTTTTATATTTATTTATTATCCGAAAGTATTTAACTCTTCTCCTTCAAAATCCATTTTGAATGGAAGGTATCATCTGATCTCTGGGTCTGAAATTTTCGACAATTTGGTCGGCCTGTGTTATTTATGATCTCAAAATTTACTTAAATAAAGAACATTTATTAAAATTGTTTATTATTTTGATACGTTGAGAAACCTGTATGGAATATTTTAATAAATTTTTAAGTTATATGCAATGTACAAGAAACATAAACAAAATCAGTCATTTGAACTTTTTGCAAGGGAAGCATCACGTGTTCAATGCAAGGCGACACTGTTCAAATTCCAGCTGACATTTGAGATTTGTACGTGCGACTTTAAGCATTAATGGCAAGACTACTTTTTGCACTATTTTTAAAAACTATTGAGAACAAATTTTCGAGTTTCCGTAATTCAATAATTCAATAATGAGATCAATGTATTTCTTCAAAATTCAACACGTCTCACTTATGCAATTCTTCCTATAATTATTCCAATTGATCAGAATCTCTACTGTGTACATACATTGTTTTCCAATTATGTCATGCCAATATTCGCTTCCCACTATCGGTCCTCTTAAAAAAAAATAACACAAAGAGAAGTGCGCGTAAAAAGAAATCCACTTTAAAAGCCGAAGCTCCAAACTCAATAATCCGAAACTTAATTACCAAAAACGATTATTGCGAATCCAGCTCTCTTTCCGTCTAATGCGACTACGGAAGAGCATTAGGAGAGAAAAGGCAGAGCCGGAAAGACAAAACAAACACACGCGCGGGAAAAACAGCTTGGAGAGATGGGAAACGAGGAGGACGGAGGATAAGAGTACGCTCCTATATAGGCGAGCGAGAAAGGACAGTCTCGCGCGACGAGAACAAATAAAGGGAAAATAGGAAAAGCAAAGGAGGGAGAGAGAAGGACTTAGATAAGACTGGCCTTCGGTGTGTGTTTACCTGGTACTCCTTTCAGCCGGGGCAGAAACTCATTCCAAAACGCGCAGGCGGTGGTGCGCGGGCCCTTACCCATACCGTTTTTCTCAGCGTTGAAAATATAATAGTTAGGCTGGTCCCTCGTGTACGCCGGCCACTCACTGTCCTCCAGCATTGGTTTCCTGTAACAACGGTAAAGGTAGATTATTGTGAGAGATTTTTCTGGCATTTCTATTTTTTTTAGAGAGGATTATAGTAAAAATGCAATTGTTATTTTGTTTTTTAAATCATATATATAAAGTAGGCGCAGAATTGGAATAATATTCCTATGGTCATTTTGTCAGGATTTTGAAAAAAACCGCTGCCAATTCATTGGCCCGTGGCTTCCTCAAACTTAATTTACTGATTCCTTTAATTAATGATAATGATTGAAATCTCGCTTTTATAATGATTGAAAACTCTCTGAAAGACTGTGGGAAAGACGATCAGACAGGCAGTAATGACGAGAAAAGTCAATATAATACAAATTACTATAAAAGAACAATTAGTTATTTATTTAGTCGTGTCCTATTACGTACTAGGGGAGTATATTACTTAAGTGTCACGAACCTTTTGTAATATGTTCTTGGATGTCAAATATGAAAAAACTTCAGTAGCAGAGTGAAAGCAGTAGTATAGTTCATTGAAATTCAAGTTAGATATAGTTTTTTTTGCTAGCGGATTGTGTAACCGTGATAGCTAGAAAATTTTTTTTTAGAAAATATATGTATTATAATACTCTTTCAAATGCTACCCATCGATTTCAGATACGTAGAGCCGTTCTTGAGAAATTACGATTTGAAAAAAAGGCTAAACAATTTTAGCCTTAAATATCTCTGAAATTTATGGAATATTGATTTTGCCTAGAGAAATCAGCCGAGAACTATCCAAAATTTACCTCTACAAAGAATTTTAAAGCAATCAAGTCAATTTTACTCCCGTAATCGTTGGACATACAGAACTCATTTTTTTCATTTCTCAATTTTTTCCTCAAAGACTAACCATATGTATTTTGATTCCTAGCACCTCGGAAAACAATTATAACATGTTTTTATAACAACTCAAAAAATTACTATCACGAAGCCTCCATTAGGAGAAAGCAAACGCTCATTTTTAAGAAAGTACCATACTTTGCAAACGGTTAAACTATAAAAATTTGACATTCAACCATATGCGCCATGAAAAATATAATTGATTTGATCTTTGCGTAGAACTATTTGGAACTATTTTCAAACGTAACGGAGCTTTTATTACAGCAATAACTTTAGTTACGTGGCATATATCTCTATTGGTACTATACCGAACTTCAGAAGATTATCAAACTTGTTTTAAGATTCTATAAATCGTCGTTTTATTACATATTCCGATCATGTTATTTTCGATCTTCAATAGCTGCCAATTCATAAGAGATAACTAATACGGACACTCTGAAGCTAAGTAGTGTTAAGCGCAATCGGAACGTGGATAGGTACCCACGGGACACAGAGAATAAAGGTATGAATTTCGGAAGCGAGTATATAGAAGAAAAGTATAGGACACTTGGCCGGTTAAATAGATCGTAGGTCTATAACTTCCACAGATATATATATTCCTATATTATATAGCTGTAAGAGATTTTCGTGTTTTTAGCCCCCCCCCCCTCGCAACCCTCACCGTGCCCCCCTCAGCCCCCCCTAAATTACGTAAAATTATGCGTTTTTATACGTTATTTTCAAATTTGATTTTCCCCCTTACAATATAAGCTTTGAAAGCAGATTGCCTTTCAAGATCGGTTGAAGAATATCAGAAGAAGGTTGAAAATATATTACTTTTAAAGTTGGCTGAAAGCAGATCCATTATGAACATTTGATATAATAATAAGGGATTATATCTTTTTAAAGTTGTTGATATTTCAATAACTCTGTTGGAAAAATTTTTAGAATAATCAACAAGATTAATTTTGTTGTTATATTATCTAATATAAGCATTTGAATTTCCAAGATTTAATGAGAAAACGAAGAGTAGAAGAAACTATATAATATACTAATCAGAAATTAGATCTGTTTAAAGTTGATGTTTAAATTTCTTTATCAGTTTGATGATTAAGAAAATATAAAAGATGCAATAATTGAATTTATAGACAATAATTCACAAATAAGTATTGAAGAATAAAATATATATGTATATTCTTTCTTTTCCACGCCACCCAAGTGGTAGATAGATAGATTACATCAGATTTTGGAAAAATAAGTTATAATTGTAAATATTGTTCAGCAATGTTTTAGGTTGAAGAACAGAAAAAATTTAATTGCTGTAATGGTCAAATATCTCTTTCACCGTTAAGTAATTATAACGAAAATTTAAAAAATATGCTATTATATGATGAAACTTTTAGAAATTTGATTAGATACTATAACAATTTATTTTGTTTTGCAACATTTAATGTTAATGTTATACTTGAACAAAAAAAGCCATTATAATTTAAAAATACAGGGTCAAATTTTTCATATTACACTAAAAACTTTATTACCCAACAGTAATAAAGAACTGTCTTGTGGACAGTTATATATTTATAATAATGTAACATCACTTGAAAAAAGATTAAAAAAGAATGAAAATTTATGTAAAGAATATTTACAAATATTAAAATAGAAGCAGAAATAATAACAGGACAACAATTAGGAAATAAAGTTTTTATACCTAATTACATGCCTAATACATAATTCTGCAGAATCTTCTTCATTACCATTGATCATACACAGAAAACAATATCCAATAATATTAGTTTTTACGATGACGATTAAGGGGGTCTTACAGCTATAAATTTGAAAAAATCAAAATTTTTTTTCATTTGATTTTTCGATTCTATATATTATTCTAAACATGTAATAAAAGTTTGAGTGACATATTTGAAAAATTCCCGAAG
>JAYJLV010037304.1:0-25141 GCA_036873485.1 Torymus texanus
AGAGAGAGAGAGAGAGAGAGAGAGAGAGAGAGAGAGAGAGAGAGAGAGAGAGAGAGAGAGAGAGGAAGAAAGAGAGAGAAGAAAAAGAGATGGACTATATAATAACTGCAGTGACTGAATGCATCACTTCAGCTGCCGAAGGTCAATGGGATTTTTTTCCTCCTCTTCTCTGTCCCGTTTGCTTACATCTCGCATGCGTGCATATGCGCGCCCCTGTAAAAATATCACTACGCGCGATTTGTGCGCGATTTAGTCGTTGTATGGAAAGTGAGATTGAGCGAACAAAGTCCCTCCTTGTGCTCTTTAAATACATATCATATACATTCTATAATTCTTATTATCATTGGGCGATCTGTTATTATATGGCCGTTATGTTTTCGTTTTGCAGATGATGCTCCTAACGATCTGCCTGAGCAGCTTTCTGCTCCTCGTCAGGGCGAACGACAGCGTTCATATTCTGTCCAAGTATCAGAATGGACAGCTGGTCACTTCCAGTATGCTCAATTGGATACCCGACTCGCAGTATAGCGCCTCCAAGGACTTTGTCATCGGCGGCTTCGACGTCGTCGAGAACTCAGGTTCGTTCAGTCGCATATTATATACGTGAACGCCGCGTCTATTCGAATTACATTTTTACATTAGTTTATACACACACATATATATGTATTTATACGGTTTTCTTCAATTATAGAGTATATATAAGTACTTTTGTTGCAAATTTATGCCTTAATTAAAGAGTCACGACGAGTGTGCAGAAATGGCATAAATTACGCGGTTCGTTCCGGATTGACTTATCGAACGATTCTAATTAGGTCTATCTTTGGCGAGAGATGGCTTCCAGCGCGGTTAGACCTACTTTTGCCCGAAGGTTTTTATCGATTTTACTGCCAGACGCCGAAAAAGTATACTCTACTCTTCGTCGACGCGAATAACAAATTAGGCTAACGCCGAGCTCGGCAGAAAAGTTTTACCAAGGTTATTGTTTGCGCTGCCCCTACCGCCACACACTTACGTTTCACTTTAGAGTTATTGCTTTTCACTCGATATAGCATTTACGACAAGCAAACGGTTCAAGAAAATTTATCTCTTAATAAAATGAGATTTCGAAATGTAAATGATTAAACGCGCGTTCGCAACGATTCCATGGATAATAAATGTTCAACGAGTATTATTAAAAAAAAATCAGACCTGTCTCGCTACCTCTTTTAAGCGGAACGGAAGAAAAAAGAAACACACACACACGCGCGTGTG
Organism: Torymus texanus; assembly: GCA_036873485.1. Classification (NCBI taxonomy): domain Eukaryota; kingdom Metazoa; phylum Arthropoda; class Insecta; order Hymenoptera; family Torymidae; genus Torymus; species Torymus texanus. The sequence continues at coordinate 1,252 of JAYJLV010037304.1, forward strand.
TGGAGAGACGACGTTGAACAAAAAGGAAGAAAACTTTGTAATAAGTCCCGTAACATCATTATTTTTAATGGTAGTTAAGCTATCTTGAAAATCTTCCGCGACATCATGAGAGAAAAAGCGCGCAGGATATAATGTGAAACTTAGCAGGCGGCTGTCGTTAGATTCGGAGATAACACGCGTGTAACTATAGAGGAGAGCAGAGACGTGCTAAAGTAGGGCAACTGTACCAGTAAATGATCAGTTAACGTTGTCGGTTAGCCAAGTCACGTAAAACCTTTATCTCTCTCTCGCTCTCAAATTGCCACGCGCAATTATATTCCCGATAGACATATCTCCAATCCCCCACGGCGGAAACTGTTTCTTCCCACACGCACACACACAGACCACCTCGAAAACGCAAAATCAAATTGACACTTAACCGTATAACATTATTCACACAGCTGATCCATCGGAGAGCACGAAACGTCCGATCTTTGTCTGCCGAGCACTGCATAGTGGCATCTGGGTAGCGGGTAGTCAACAGGAAGGCGACAAACGCTGCCGCGTCACCATCACCGGCAGCGTCAACAGCTACGAACGCTACCAGCTACTGGAGAACGTGGAAAGCGCTGCGCGACTTGCCTGGGTCAACTGGACGAAGTTGGGTCAACCGCCTACAGGCGCCGTCGCCAGTGCCGAGAAGCTTTACGTGGCCCGCCACGCGCAGCCGGACGCCAAGCCCGGTCAATCCCACTACATTGGTAGCCTCAACTTCCAGGACTCAGCCGGCACCATCACTTTCGTCAAGGAGGTGAGTTCCCGCGTGCTTCCGCTTCTGTGCCGCATTACCATATGTATACCTTTCCATTACGCGCAGCGAAATAACAGGCTTTATCATCGGTATACTACTACTATACTACTACTCTCCCTCTAATAATTCGCTCGCGGGCGATTTTAATGTGCACGCGCAAGAAATTCATACCTATACACGCGAGATTTCTTCATTGCCTTGCGGAATGTAACTTTTGTTCTTTTTCTTCTTTCCCTCGCTGCTGTATAGAACGGAGAAGAAGGAACGGCGAATAATGGTCAGCTACTGGTGGAGACAGAGCCTATCTCGTACGAGCTGAACGCCGTGAAAGTGAACGAAATGAGGAGACGCGTGATAAAGCGACAGTCGCGTGTCCTCGGTGAGGCTGTCATCAAGAACGAGGGTTCACAGCCGGCGACGATGGCCGAAGCTTTCGGCTACACGTACATGTACAAGGTGTACTGGGGACAGGGACACGCCATGCTCAAGGGCCTCACCACCACCGTCACGCTCCAGAACAAAACCAGACTGCCCGATCTCGACTGGGGTCTTCCTATTGAGGAGAATCGCACTAGCGTTTACACGTGAGTTTTTCCGTTAATTGTATATATATATTAGTGATAATGCTTTCTTAATTTATGAGAGTGTGTATACTGTCATAAATATTATCGTTTTGCGTGATTAAAGAGTTACAGCTGTCAAATCGACTAATGTGATTTGCTGAAACTAATTCATTAAGTTGGCTATAATAGAAAGAATATTAATTAATAAAATTTATTTCAGCGTGGAGGTAAACCTTGAACCGGGCACCGCCGTGAACGTGACCCTACGTGGCGACTACACCGACATCGAGGTACCCTACAGCGGCAAACTACTCTCTCACTACGAGGACAAAGCTTCGGTCAATCCTCGCACCATCGACGGTGTGCGCCGCGAGGAGAGCATCAGCGAGATCAAACCGGAATTCGGGCCCATCTACTATCTGTCCAACATGAGCCTTGTTCCGACCACCGAGCCGCCACCAAGCACTGAACCCACCACCTCGACCACAGCTGCACCCACGACTCTCCGCTTGACCACGATGCCCACGACGATCCGCCAGCAAGCCAACGAGCAAATGGACAGCGCTACGGAGGAACAGTACCACAAGGATAGCGCGTCGATTGACGAGAATTCAATTTCCGCGAAGCGGCCCGAGGTGGCACCAGGCGTACAGTCTGACGATGGAGCGCCCGAGTCACTTACGGGCACAGCCCGTGGCGCGGCAGCAGCCAACATCTGGGTATCCGACTTTGCCGCGCTGGTGACGACGCTCGCTATGCTGATCGTCCATCGGATCACGTGAAGCGCCGGACCGCGGGGAGAGTAAGGAGAGCGCGCGCGACGACGACGACGAAGCCTCGCCAAAGATTTGCTCGCGGAGAGAGAGAGAGAGGGGGGGGGGAGAATGAGAGAAGAGAAACGAGCAGCTCCCTTGTTCAAGGAGTTCATATTCGCTTGCCTGATGATATAACATATATACGACGGGGGTGCGTATGTATTTGCTGCTATGTGCGTTGGAAGGGGAGGGGGGAGGAGGAAGTATGATGCATATGAAGGGAGGATGTCGAGGCTCTCTCGCCCGCCGCTGCGCATATACGACGAGGAGGAGGAGAGAAGAAGAAAAGAGAGAAACGCGCGGCCTGCAACGATGCTCACGTAATATCGTCACTGTACATCGCGTTATCCGTTCTCCAGCTGTGTATGTGTGCATGCATGTGTATATGTGTGTGTGTCATCCCAGCGCGCGATCTCTCGCGCAATCGTCCTTTCCTTCCTTGCTCCGACGCGCGCGAGAGTGAGAGAGAATTTTCCGATAGAGACAGAGGGAGAGAAAGAAAATGGATCGAGAGCGTGTATTATATTATATGTGAGAGAAACGAAAGAAGAGTGGGATGACGCGTCGTCCAGCTAAGAGGATGACTGATGAGAAAGAGTATAAGAGTCGGCAGGAAAAGAGGAGTATATAGCTCTGACTCTTCCGACTCGCGTACACTTGCCTTTCGAGAGAGAGAAAGAGGGAGAGAGAGGGAAAGAGAGAAAGAGAGATACCTTTATCTTGCATTAGGCGCAAGCACGCGCGCGCAACCACGTGCTTTATACACTCTTCGAGGATATATATATGATGGCCACTCGAGCGTGCCTCGCACTGCACTCTTCGCGGATCGTCGAACGCGCTAATTATATACAAAGTACACACACATATATATATATATATATATATATATATATTTGCCTACTGTTTGTCGAACGAAATTTATGCCGAATCGCGGTTTTACTGAACCGAGACATATATTTGTAAGGGCGGATCGTGAGCGCTCGATGTATGACTATTGTAACGCGCGATTCGCCCACTTTTTTTTCTGTACCTCATCGACGAAAGTCTCTGTTGTGTGACGACGACGTTGATATACAAAATTATCGGAACACTGATACATATTGTTTGTGCGAATATGTTTATTTTATATATATATATATATATATATATATATATATATAAATGGTATGATGAGTGCGCAGTCCGACGACTGCAAAGAAAAGGCGCTCACGGGGAGAGAGAGTGTGAGCACGCGGAGCGTGCGCGTGTTTGTTTAGAACACCGAGGTAACGAGAGAGTGTATATTTAACTTATATTAGTAGGAAGAGGTCTATCGATGAGCTAGTCTCTCACAAAGTATTAAGTACAATCAATTGAGCCAAGGTGTCGTAAATAAAACAAAATAAAAGTCCAGGGATGTTTCCGCGTGTGTGATGATTGTGCAAAACAAAGCCGATATATAGAACCAGTGCATTACCATTCCGTCTCGTATTAGATGATCCACAAAAGTAAAAGAGAGAAAGAAAGAAAAAGAATAATAATGAAGTAATATTATAGCCGAAACCGAAACTTTCAAAGTGTATGCCTTTTGCCCGACGATCGATCGACTGTTAAGCGTAATTCTCGCGTGAAAAAGTTCGTTCTACCAAAAAACAAGAAAATTACTCCTCTCCTCCCCCCCCCTGCCCACACCACCCCCCGATAATTCCTCTATTGTACATTACTCCTTTTTCATTGTCCTCGTGATTACATTCTCCTATTTTGTATATGTACGATACGATTGTTTGCGTTGAAGATTAAGCGCACTTTATCATATATATAATATATTTTTATTTTTTCTTTGATTTTAAGAAGATGAACACGTATTTAAGACGAGAACTTGTATTAATTATTATTATTATTATTATTATTATTATTATTACTATTATTATTATTTTTATTGTATTTGCGTATAAGGTAAGCGTTAATTTTGAAAATGTCTATTACAAATATACCCGTCGAGGTAATTAAACTCGCAACAAAGCTTTTTCGCGACAGCCACAAATAACAAAGTTTGAAAAACCTTATCCTCAAATTCAATGAAGAAAAATCGTTATAACGTATAGATGAAATATAATTATATATACAAGATAAAATAAAAAAATAAAAGTAAATAAATAATAAACATATTATATGTACGCGGGCCTTCCTGTAAGGGAGTCCGCGGAGCACAAGAGCTACCTTTATTTTAGATATGCGCCACCTCGAGAGATAGGAGAACGATTTTGCGTATGGAGGATGATTGTACGTTCAGACGGCGATAAGAGAGTAAAGAAATAGTACGAAAGAGACGAAAAAGTAAAAGAAAAAAAACATAAAAAAATTAGTAATACAAAGTGCGATGAAGCGAAGCGTACGAAGGGTGAGAGAAAAGAGCGAATAACAAATGCGAGAACGGCCACGCTATATTTTTGAGAACGCAGCATAATTTTAGACGTTTGTAAGGTTTGTAAGAGTAGCGATGTAAGTATTTATAGCGAGTTGCAGGGCTTATGAATTCCTAGAGCGTGCCGATGTCAATCTTTTAAAAGTACGAATTATGAGGAAAAATAATGTAGCGACAATTGTTCCTCGCAGCGCAACGTCGATTTTGAATATCGAAAAGACATTGTTCTGTGGAAAGTTTCCCGCTAAGGAGGATGTTATTTCGATATTTGATGAGCCGTTGGACGGGGAACGACTTTAAGGCCAGGGCCAAGTCTGTTAGACTGATACGGGGGAACTTATTGCTTTTATTGGTAAAGCGTTTGTTATAGAATTTGACGGTAAGCATTGAAAATGTTTCGTTGACGATTTTGGTATTTGTTTGGAAAAAAAACGACGGCAAAGAAATGGCATCGACGATGTAAATATTTTAAGCTAGAATTCTCCATAAGTTTAATATATAAAAAAATTGTTATCTCCTTATTATTTTACTTTCTCAAACTTTTTAATGAGGCGTTAGTTTACATTCACTGTACATTCTTCCGTTATGTTTTTGTCAATTTGAGCGGATTGAGCAATTTATAATTTTAACAATAAAGTGAAAACAAATAGAAAAAGCACATCTTTATCTCGAAATAGTCAGGAAAAAGTAAGTCCTAAATAATTGTGATACACCGATTCCAAGTTTGAGAAAGCAAAGAAAAAAAACATTCCGGTATGGTTAATGATTTATTGTTATAGTTGCAATTAGCAATAATTAACCGAAAAAAAAAGAATTATATCGCATGGAATCTATTCATAAAAATGATATAAACGATGAGATTTCGACAGGATATTGTGAAATTCAGAAATTACGATTATATAACGCTGAGAGTATAAGAATAGCCAAAATCTTTTTGCCAAGAGAAAATATGAGAATGCTACCTCGGTACATGATTGAACTGTCTGTCGATGATTACCCATATATGCTTAAAAAGGTAAAAAAATACAAATGCATTTATGACTTGCGAAATATACGCCAAATACCCTATTAACAAGCTTATTTAAACGCGTGTACGTAAATACAGAAACAGAAATAAATGTTATAATATATTGATCTATGACTTTTATCGCTACCATTTGATCAGCTTATGCTTTTCTATGTTAAATTATTTAATAGTTAATCGTTTCTTTAAGTAAAGTAAAACTGTACATTATCATGTAAATATAAATATATATAATTACAAAAAATATGCAAAGCTAAATATCAATTTTAGATTAGCCCACTGCAAAACTTTGCAATTATATTTTATTCTGTTCTTAGCTGGTTTAAATTTAAAATTTGTACTGAGACAAAATTAATATTTTGTTTTTTTTTTCTTTAATTCGATGATTTTTAATTTTCATTTTTAACTATAGACAATTTTTAATATATTTAATTTTCCTAAGTTTTGAGATTTTTATTAATTATCACATTATAAATTTTAATTATAATATTTTTATTTTATAAGAAAATTTTATAAAAGCAAAATTTATTGTTTAATGATTTAACAAAAAATCTTTTTTTAATTGTTTAACAATTGTTTTAAGACTTTAAAAGCAGGTCCAGCTTTAAACATTAAGGTAATTATTATTGTTTTATATTATCTTTAAAAGTTAAATATACTTTAAAGTATTATAAGAACTATTATTACAATACTTATTTGTAGTTTTTGAATGTCAATAAATTTATCATTTAAAATGCTATAGAAGTATTTAAAAATCAATAATACAAAATGCTATAGCTTCATTCATAAGAATCTTAAATTTGAAGTTTTCCAATCTTTAACTTTAACACTAAATAAATAAAATAAATTTTTTCAGGTGCTCATCTGCCTAAAGTTATGTACCTTGACATTATTGATATTCTACACCATTTTAAAAATTTATAACTTACTTCTGGAACTTTCCACTGGAGTTTGAACTATAACCTTAATATTCTCTTAAAATTTGTACGCTTAACAAATGTCACTTGATGAATATAGAGTAACTATTTTCTACCAAGCCATTAAACATCCACTAAAACATTATTATTCTTCATGTAAAAACTTACCAAGCACTCCATACTGCTGAGGTGTCAATTTAGCATCTCCATTAAGGCCTCCAGGTACAGAAGATATGAGAGATGCTCTATCGCTTATATGACTGCGTGTACTGGCTTCACTTCGCCTTGCCCAAGATGCTTGAGATACAGCATCTATAGGTTTAAAATTGAATTGACATTAATTTGTGTAATTTATGTTAATTGCTAAATCAAAAAACATTTTACCAAAATTCGAAGCTTTTGAATTTATTAATCTCTGTCTTGAATCTCTAAGATGTCTTCGAGAAGGTGGAAATGGAGGTCTTCTTTTTCTTTTTAAAAATTGTGCTAAACTTCCAAGTAGTATAGTTCCACTTGTTAAACAAATAATCAATATCTGAAAAAATGCATAAAACTGAATGAGTATTCAAAATAATGACTTGCCAATTGAATTGTAAGAAAATTCTAAGCTATGATTAAAAAACAACAATCGATATATTAAATAAAAAAAGTAACAATAAAATATAAAAAAAATACTGGCATGTAGGTCGTTAACTGAATTTTCTATTTTTAATGTAATTTCAAATAAAAATCAAACTGTTCGTTTCTTATGTAAGATAGTTCATTAGTACCGACATAACCTTTCCCTGCATAATTTTCTAGGTTAGTTATACCTTTTGACTTCTCGAGAGATTGATCTTGGGCAAGGCACTGACATAACGAGCGCAAAACTTTCCCAGAAAATCTTGCGCGCTTAAAAGTGACATGACAATTTCGCGGCAACTGGATGGAACTTTCGAACGACTTTACGCGTGCAATAGAAGCATCAGTGTATACGCTGTTACGTGCAGGGAAAATATCTCTCTCGCAGTCTCAGTTCAAACAAACACGCACGGCACACTCGACTCCTTTGCGGCTGTCTGTCTGGCTCTCTATATGCACGCGACTTGCGCTTCAAGCACGTGTATTGACTAACACATTGCCAATGGTGTTTACACGGCTGCGCATGATGTAGCGGCAAGCGCGCGCTTCAGTGCTCCAAAAAGTATTCATCAAAACTTGCAGAGCGGAGCAGAACACGCTGCCGGCTCGTCGCTCGCGCAGGATTTGAATTGCTGCAGACTCTGCCGAGGCCCGCGCGTCCCGATGAGTTGGCAATATTAAATAGGGGATGTAGGTTTTCCTCTAGTTGCATTTGCAAATGACACTCATTCAGATGAGTATTTGAATAATGATTAACCGGTGTAATCACTTTACGTAAGAATATGCGAAAAAGTTATGTTTTTATGACTGAAAGTTGCGTAAGTATGTAAATAATAATGAGTTCGGATATTTTTGATGCGACAGAATAATATCTTATTGATTGTTATTTTCTTCGATGTAAATCAAATGCAATATCAATAATTATTAAATTTTTCATAATTAAGTAATTTGATCAAATTGTATTTTTTAATTAGCTTGTTACTTTATAGCACATTGTAGTATATAACATTTGTAATTTATTTATGTTATTAAGTTTTTAATGACTTGCATAAGCTTATAGGTAAAATTCATATAAGTCAAGGTAAATTTAATTTTTTAGTGTTAAGTATTCTTGTTGCTAAGTATATTGTCATCATTTTTTACTTTTTTTTGGTACAATTTAAAGTCCAGTTCGTTTGAAAAAAAGTGTCAGTAAAAAAATCGTATAAGATAAATGAAAAGCATCGCATAAAAAATGAATAACAATTTTATTGGTAGATAATTAACATAGATATAATTTATACATTCGTAAAAAAGTATATTTTTCTTTTATACATAGGTGTTCTTATAATTAGTAGCTTATGTTACATCTTTTAAATTCAAAAATTATATATATACAATTTTTATTTATATAGGCACAGTTACTTATATTTATTTCTATAAAGTTTTCTATTAGCCAAAAATCTTGCAAATTTGAACTGCTAGATTTATTGAGGCGTTGCTAATTATTTGCATTGATACGCTTGCAATTTTTCAAAAAAAAGAAAAATTATGGAAATAGAGTAGTCTAATTTATTTTTAGTTCTTCCGTAAATTATTGACAAGTTTAATAAATCCCATCAATGATATTTACAAAAACTATACTTAAATTGAATTTGATAAAATAATGTGATTAAATAACTATAAAAATTTGTTAAAAAAGTAGGCTGCATTTCTTAAATATAAGAAATTGTAACATACTTTGTAGAAAATAGTAAATTCTTAAGGTCTATTACGTATATATCTAGGAAAATTGTATTAATTGATGGATTGTATAAACATTTACAATGACTCAGAAGTTTGTCTGCAACAATAAAAATATAAAAATGTTTTATTTGCCGTTATTTTACTTCTATCACGATGATAAATAAAAAATTTATATAACGTTTAATAATAAAACTGATGCCTATTTACTATAAAGATTTTTCATCTGTAAAAGTAACTGACAATTTTCTAAAAAAAATATTTTATTAAAAACAAATTGGATTTTTATCCTTATATATCTGCAGTTTGCAACATTTTTCTCAAAATTCAAGAAGTTTTCATAAAACATTTGTAAAAATGATGCTAGTGAAAATAATGCTACTTAGATAATTAGAAATTATCGGCTTAAGTAAGATCACAGATTACATTCCGTTATAAGCTGGACCACCGCCTCCTTCAGGAACAACCCAATTGATATTCTGACTCGGATCTTTGATATCACATGTTTTGCAGTGAATGCAATTCTGGGCGTTGATTTGAAGTTTTTGTCCATTACCATCTTCCAATGGCACGAATTCATAAACACCTATCAATGAAAAATTTAAAAGCTTTAACAAAATCGTTTAATTTAAAACCTTTATTCCATTCGATTGACATATAAAATTCATTTGATTTTTAACGTTGTATTTGAAACTTACCAGCTGGACAGAATCTTCCCTCTGGACCATCAAATACAGCTAAATTCCTTTTCACTGGAACGGTATCGTCCATGAGAGTAAGATGAGGAGGTTGATCAGCTTCATGATTCGTTCCAGTTAAAGCTACAGATGACAATAAATCAAATGATACGACATTATCCGGTTTCGGATAATTGATTGGTGTACATTCAGCTGCTGGTTTCAGTCTTTTGTAATCAGGATCTATGAACATGGAAGAACAAACACGTAATAACAATAAGTCATATGAATTGTAAACTCATTTGTAAAGTTGGCATTACCTCCATGTTTAAAAGTCCATGGCTCTCGGCCACCCAGCAACATAGAAAATCCGCCATAGGCCATTCCACCGAATAAACCCAGCGACGTATGGAAGCTTGGTCTAATATTTCTGACAGCCTTCAATTCCTTCCAAATCCAGCTGTTCTTGATTTTATCGGTATAAGATTTTGGTTCCAAACCTTTCGTATTTTGTGGTGTCGATTCCGCGTCGATGATAGCTTCTATCGCACTCTCTGCGGCCAGCATGCCACTTTTCATTGCATTGTGCGTGCCCTTGATTTTGGGGACATTTAAAAATCCAGCCGTGCAGCCTACTAAACAGCCACCAGGGAATTGTAGTTTGGGTATGGACTGGAAGCCACCTTCTACGAGAGCTCTGGCCCCATAGGCTATCCTGTTTGCCATTAAATAATCATAAATTTATCGCGATTTAATTAAAGTATCCTTCTAATGAATTAACATTTTATCATTCATTGACGTAGGCGTATTATCTTTATATAATAGCTTACCTTTTACCACCTTCAAGAGTTGGCCTGACAGACGGGTGATGTTTAAATTGCTGGAATTCCCTGAATGGACTCAAATAAGGATTTGTGTAATCTAATCCTACGACAAAACCAACTGCTATCAGCGGCGTCTCTTCATTAAGATGATATAAAAAGGAACCCCCGTATGTGTTTTTATTCAGCGGCCATCCAACCGTGTGTTCGACTGTTCCAGGAGAATGCTTCGACGGATCGATTTCCCAAATCTAAAAGATACATACATTTTAGTACAATGCGTATAAAAGAGCACAGTTATTAATTTTTTAAATCATCACCTCTTTCAGACCTATTCCATAAGTCTGAGGCTCACAGTTCTCTCTCAGATTTAATTTTTTCGAGATCTGTTTGGTCAGATGCCCGTGACATCCTTCTGCGAAAATCGTGCATTTGGCGTGCAGCTCCATACCTCTCTCGAAGGTATCTTTCGGCGAGCCATCCTTAGCAATACCGACATCATTCGTGGCAATCCCCTTTACGGATCCATCCTCGTGATAAAGGATTTCGGATCCAGCGTAACCGGGATATATCTCGACTCCTGCCGCCTCCGCCTGTTCTCCAAGCCATGCTACCACATGTCCCAATCTACAATGGCATTAATAATTGTCAATATCAATTTAGCTGTTTTACAGATGTAAACAATTCATTATTAGATTCTTTTAACGCTTCACCTGACGACGTAGTTCCCATGATTGTACATAGGCATGCCCTTGAATATGGGTACGGGTATACGTCCAGTTTCCGTGAGGTAGGCGAACTTATCCTTCGTCACGGGCGTCGTCAACGGCGCGCCAAGATCCTCCCAATTCGGGAAGAGTTCCTTCAGAGCGATAGGATCGATGCAGGCGCCACTGAGGATATGACCACCTATCGTCGAGGACTTTTCGACGAGGGTCACTCGCAGCTCCTTGCCGTGCTGCTCAGCGAGTTTGCGCGCCTGGATGGCAGCGCACAGACCCGCTGGACCGCCACCCACTATCAGTAGGTCCGTCTCGTCGACGTATCTCTCCATGTTTACTTCTGCAATTGTTTTTTTTTTTTTTTAAAGAATTCAGAGTTTTTATAGTGTTATTGAAAAGATGTTTGATTAATGAACAGATTCTAAGCGTCGAGTTGTAAATATATTTTGAACCGAAAATAAGTGAAACTTGCTGAGTCATTCATGGAGTCTCGATGTCATGATAAAGTGACGAATGAAACGCTAGATGTCATTAGAAAGATTCCGTTTTATTTATGGATCAATTGATGTAAGAAAATCATCAAAAATTAAGAGTAAATTCATACATTAATTAGAAATAAGTAATGGAGTTAAAATGAAGTGACAATGTATGTATTAAATACTAATTTTTCTAATATATTATATATTAGTTATACAATAAACATATTGAATGAACAATGGATACATGAAAATTAAACGATAAATAAATAAATAAATAAATAAAACATTAAGATATGACTATATTTTTTGTTTACGTCATCAATGTGTTAGAAAATGTAAATCATATGTTTCAGACAAGTATAATAATGTTCAGCGTTTTTATACCTTTCCATCGTGGATCGTTCTCACGCGGCACGACAGTGTAATGAGTCGTAATTTTGGGAAAGGCCGCATCGGAGTAGGTCCTCTGCAACAGGTGCTTTTGTCTGCAGACTGCAAGAACAAAAAATCGTTATCTTCATGCGAACCTCGAAATAACTCCCAGCGTACACATATGTATAATGTCAAAGCTACGGTCAAAGCATTTATCCTACACCGTATATTGCTCGATTCATTTGAATATTCCGCGAGGCTTTTAAATTAAATCGACTCGTGGTGTGCCGTTCTTGCGGCCGGCTTGATTTGGGACAGTTTAGACTTTACTGTCGTTTATACATACACACACACACACACACACACGCGCTTGTGCGATCGAGTTGGGTGTGTATACACGTGTTCGTCTCGCTCGGCACGGGTTAAAGTCCACATATTTTCAACGTTTCGACGCGAGGCGAGATATGTTTAGTAATTATTAGTGTTCGAAACGATTAGCGTCATTGCTAAAGAAACTTGTGAAGCATTATTTTTCTTTATACATTTCGCTTTGTTGATATAATGTTTTAATAAATTGTATAAATATTTAAATATATTAAAGCCAATTAAAAAAATAAATTTACGTGAAAGTCATCAATTATGTAATAAAATCTGTTCGATTAAATCCTCGTTAAACAACGCAGCGTCTATGAAGAATATACGCTTACGAAATCGCTAAAACAAGGCCTATCAAGCTCTTCTCGATAAAAAAAATCACTTGCATATGCATAACCAACGAAAACAACAAAAATTAAAGCAGTTGCGAAAGCACATCAAAGTATCAGTATCGTCATTGTGTGTATTCGTGCGATCTTTCTATTACGGGGAGTACGAGAACACACACTTGGCAGCTCATACCGAAAATAACGAGGCCACGCGAATTATTCAGCAAAATGAGTCGCGGTCAGCTGTGCGACAAACATTTTGTCACGGCCGCGCAGTGTATTTACGCACGATGTGGGTATACGCGTTGGAGCCCGGCACTTTCTCTTACCGAATTTCGTGCTGCTGAACACGGCGGAACTCATGGCGAGGTGGTTAACGTGAACTTGTTCCTAGTGACGACGAGGTTCCTTGGCTAGGCCCGCGTCGCCGGCTGTTTCTTACCCTGGTGTGAAAAAAAATAAAATAAAATAAGTCAAGAACGAGTGGCGAGGATCCGTGACTGCGTGTCAACTGCGAGCCACTGTGCGATGGTGATGCGTGATGGGTAAAGAAGAGCCGAGATAAAAAGAGACAGAGGGGGAGGAGTGTTTGGATGCGATGGCGCTGCGGTCGTCGCATTCCATATAGTGACGGAATGACGACGGGATCGATATCTATACTGATGGCTGTGTGACGTCCTAGGTACGGTGCGTACTTGCGCATATTTGAAACGAACGCGGGAAAGATCTGTGGATAATATAATATATGTACAGTACAGCACATAGTCTCCGAAGTAGATAATTCTTGCAGCTATTGTACTATATTTGAAACTTGCGATGAATTCGCGAAATTCGATTTTTTTGCAAGAATGCCAAATCATGTTACTCGATCAAATTTCTTTTTTTAAGAAATACAATGCGGCAGACGCGACGCCGCTTCGACAACCAGTACGGTACGCACCCTCTAAAAAATGGCTTTTCCTATGTAAAAAATGTTTTCGATCTAAGCCTCATTCGAATAAAGAAATCGAGAAATAGAAAGAAGTTCTGTAAACATAAATATAGCGTAAGTAAAGAAAGAGTCATCAGAGAGATGTATTGTTTTATACACTAAAGCATGTTTTTCCACGATTATTATTATAAAAAAATGATTTCACAAGTAGTCCCAATAACTTCAACAGGGAATTATAAAAAAAATTCTTCAAAATTTACGCTAATTTTAAGTAGAGTTTCACAATTCACTATACTTATGGTAAACGTTCACGAAGAATGGTTGATTGAAGAGGGTCCCCAATTCCAAGTAAACAAAGAATTTGTTTAAGTGTGTACAGATTCTAAAAACTAGGGTCCAAGCATCGAATAAAACGTTTTATAAACAAACAGGATTGTGTTGGACAGCTCCAACAGCGGATGGGTACACGTCTACGTGATGTAGTTAAAAATACTGTCGAAGAAAAGATAGTAAAATCTGGAAACAATGCTAGCAAAAAAAGGAGAAGTAAAGTACTCGGTGGAAAGGGTAAGCTTACTGCAAAAGTTATCGACAATTTGAGTCGATACTATTGATCTGCAATTAGGAACAATTGCGATTCTGTTGCAAAAATGAAAGATGCAGTCTGGTCAATTTTTTTCCATCAGCAGTCCACAGATGATAAGCCATAAGCCTCAACAGGAAAAATGTCCGAGCGGCGAAAAGTCATGGTGTGCTTAACGGCTTATCAAAAGGCTTTAGCCACGACAGGGGGTGAAGGTTTCAAGCACGACTACAAACCTCTTCCAGAAGATGTTATTGAGGCCATTAAACCAGTGTGCGAAGACTTGAGTAAAGAAGAACTCCTGGAGAGGTGTGTCAGAGGCTATACACAAAATGCAAACGAAAGTCTCAACCAGCTGATCTGGCGAATAGCTTCTAAGAAGTTGTCAGGAAGTAAAAGTATTGTGGAATTTGCAGCTATCTGACCTTTTTGAACGATATTGGAATCAGCGTTGGACCGAGCGCTCATGAATATATGTAAAAAACGAGGACAGCGTTTGTATTGCCAGGGCCGAAGAAGAAGCTCAGCAACAAAGCAAAGAAGCCAGAATTCAACGTAGACTTGAGAGAAAAGAAGCCCAAGACATCGAATTTGCTACAGGAGATGTCCTTTATGGAGCTGGAATCGATGATTCAGTGTAAGTTTAAAAAATACATTTTTTTCTTCGCTTTTTTAATGTTCAAAATTTCAACGCGATTTTCTCGAAAAAATGTTTTCAAAGCTGGTGTTCAGCAGATAACTCTAGGTTGAGATATGATGAACACCACAAATAAGAGACGGCAGCGTAAATCTACTGTCACTAGATAGCTTATTTCTTCATATTTTTGTGCCAAAATTTCACAAAATGTTCTTAAATTGATACTTTATAATAGTTAAATACTAGAATAAATTTACTTTTGTAATATTTCTAAAAAAAAATTTCATAAAAAAAGAGTTTTTTTTAGACCTTCCCCCCCCCCCTAAAAAAAATTCGTATTAATTATGATAATTCTAGTCGAAGTTTGCAATGAAATAGAGAATTTGTGTAATGTTTCTTATGTTACGTCTGAACAACATGTTGATTCCAGAGAGTCTAGGATTACGAGAGATGTAGCAGATCTTGAAAAATTATTAGAATTTTTAACAAGTACAATCCATTTCCAGAGACTCCAAATATAATGTCTATATTTTCTGGAATTGTTGGTAACGATTCTATTAACTGTTACCGAGTATACAAAATAGGCATGACATCTGTAAAATTAATTATAGGACAGGATTTTGAAAGTGTGAAATTTACTCGAAAAAATAAGATTTAGTCTCGACGATCCCTCAAGATGTTGACCAATGAAGCGCCACAAAAATATCACGTGATCCGCTTTCTTTACATTCAATCTTCCTCTCACCCTTATCCTCCGCATGATGTCAGAATCGGCGACAACCCGCGGCAAGCCCTGCATCTGCAGTTTTGCACTGCCACTGCCACGATCCGACAAGTTACAAGTATCCGATTATCAGCGCGTCCGCATGCGCAGTGAGAGTATTTTGCTTCAGTTATCAGTTAAACTATTCGTCCGTTGATCCACGTGCGTGCAAGTTCAAGCCCAGTCACTGACCGGTGTCTGTTTACGTTTTGTCTTTACGTGGGTTATCATTTTATTAGAGCGCGGGATTGCTCTAAAGGTAGATATAAACTTGAGCGATAACCGCGTTTTCCTATTATATATTGAAACGGTTCGTATTTTTTTGCTATGATTGTTATACGGAGATACGTCCTTGATCCACGTCTCAGTTCACATATAAAAACAAAACTCCCTTGAGAACTGTTTCGAGTAATTGGATTATTATTATAGAAAAGAAGAGCTGGAAGAAAATGTCTCTGCGCGAGGAGTATAAATGTAAGTTATTTGATTTCATGTTTTCATAAAGTTGATTTTATGTTATACCATTCATAATGGTGTTTTTTAAAACTGTTTGTATAAAAGAATTTTTATATCGTACAAATTAAATGTTTCCGAAATTTTTTTAATTTTTCTATCTATATGTATTTTAAATAGTAATAGTTTATTTAAAATAAACTAGTATGTATTATACTTTTGTTCAGTAGACCAAGTAATGAAATTATTTATTAAAATGAATTAATAACCTATGAAATCAAAGAAAATTAAAACATACTCTATTTTCCAGGTATTGACATTGCGGTTCCTCAAAAAGCAGTGGAAATCGTAGTTACTAATATAGTTAATCCCTATTTTATACGAATCTGTGAACTACCTCAAGATTGTAAAACAAAGAATGCGATATCTACCATTTTACAAAAAGTTGTTAAATTTGACCTTACAGAAACTTTAAATAAAGATTATACACCAATGATTGGAGATGTAAATATTTTAAAAATATTTGTCAAAGATATTTTAATTATGGTAATATTTTTAGTATATGTATATTAATATAGTATGTAAATATTTTTAGAATGTTATTGTGTCAAATCAACAAATGGAAAATATTAAAATAGACTTGCCAAATTGGATTTGTAGAGGAATCATTACAGATACAGCAACAAAAACTACTGATGTATTCCTTGTAGACTACGGCACTGTAGTTAATATACCAACTAAGTCTGTATTAAAATACTCCTCAACTTCTGTAAACACAAAAGCATTAACTTCAACAATTGGCATTTATAATATTTTACCAGCAGATATTTCTAAATTTCAGTAAGTTAAAATCAATATTTTTTTAAAATTCAAATACAATATAAATATAATAGTTATATATAATATACTATTTTCTAGAATTTCAAAAGTATGGCCAGAAACTACCATTAACTTCGTCAAGTATTTGATTCAAAACTCAAAAAAAATTTATTTTGAAGCTTTAGCTTGTGAAAAAGAAACAAATAAGAAATATGGGGAATTATTCTTAGTAATAGAGAACAAGAATATTTGTTTAAGTAAAGTTTTAATCTGCAGTTTTTTGGCTGTACCTTTGCATTATGATGGTATGTTAATTTCAATAAATTTATTAATTATCGAAATCAATAAAAAACATTATCTTTAAACATATTTTTTTTAGGACTTTTGCAAGCAGTGAAAGCCAATGACAGTACTGATAAAATCGTGTTGCCATACAATTTAAAACCACAGTTAGTATTTATAAAATTCAAAGATTATGTACATTTAAATTATGAAAACATTTATATTCTTGATATTAATGTTCCAGAAACATAATTGAAGCTAGTGATGTAACAAAAAAGAATCAATTTAGTGAAAAAAGAAAAACATCTAAAAAAAAAGATACTAGTGATAAAATATTGATTCATAGTAATTTTAATTGCAAGACTTTACAACATTTAGCAGATTCAGGATTTGATTTATCTGTACAAAAGGTTTGTATACATTTTATTAGCTTTTTGTTTAATATTACTATATTTAATAATGCATAAATCACTATAGTACAAGTAGAACAGAGTAATTTATAGTGTTAGTAATGAGACTGTTTATATAAATTAAAGAACATTTTATAATCTTAAGAATAATCATTTTATTTAAATTTTAAGGCTCTTCAAAACAATGGTGTTCGCACTCCAAAACATATTCAATCTTATATGTGGCCTGCTATTAACCAAGGACTTAATGTAATAACTATTAGCCCTCCAATGTCTGGAAAAACTGTAGGATATATAGTTCCTATTGCTAGTAATATTGGCAATAATGAAGAGGTAAAGCACAATAAAATAATTTTATACTTTACATTATTTCAATATGTAAATAATTATTAAAATTTATAGGCAATAATAGAAAAACAAAAAAAATGTATTGAAATAGCAAAACCAACAGTACTAGTTTTATGTGCAACAACAAGTGAATGTATTAATGTTGCTGCAAGATTTAAAGATGTTTTATACAATCATAAAACTATAAAATCTTATGCTGCTTTTCCAGGATTGACAGACTCTCAAATACTTGTAATATTTTATTAATAATTTTATATATTAACTTATATTATGTGTATATTATTTAAACTCAATTTTACAATAATTTTTTTTTAGAGTAATATTCACAATAAGTTCCATATACTTATCTCAACACCATCATTTTTATGTAGATCATTACAAAAATTTTCAAAACATTTAAATGTGGCAGAATTATCTTATTTAGTTCTAGATGATGTTGATATTCTTTTGCAAAAATATCTTCCTGAAGTATGTATTAAATTTATGTGTATTTTTTAAATTATTTATTAAATTCCCAACTAATACATTACCATTAAATAATATTATGTTTTTCAGTTAAAAATTTTAATTGATCGTTTTAAAATTATCAACAAAGAGAATAAAAATGTTATTCAAGGTGGATCAATGCAAATAATAATTAATGGACAAACTTGGACTGAAAGAGTTCGTTCCTTTATTAATACTTATATAGAAAATCCTCATATTTGTATTAGCTCCTTTGTAGAAGCAGCTGCGTTTAATAAAGTACAAGGGAGGATGTTGATTCGTCATTCTGATCAGAAGAAACATGAAGTTTTAGGTATTTTAATTATATAAAACTTATGTAATTATTTTTTCAATTATTAACTTAATATTATGCTACAATTTTAGAAGTTTTGGGGGATTATTTGAAAATTAAAACCATGATATTTTGTGTAAACAGTGAAGAAGCTAGAGAATTAAGTGATTTTCTTGTTTCAAATTCTATTGAGACATTATTAATCCATGAAGAGATAGTGATAACCAAAATACATGGTAATGTGTACAACAAGAAATTATTATTTTAGCATCTGTAGCACATTTATATTGTACTCATTAATAAAATATGTTTTTTTTAAAGAAATAAAACAACAGTGGATTAGATACTTATCTGGCATGTATCCAGTAATCATTTGCACTGACGAAGTTTTATCAGAATTACAAATTTCTGATATTGAATTTTTAATTCACTACAGTATTACAAATACATCGAAAACTCAGTTCAACAGAAGATTTTCTGTCCTCATGGATAATTGGTTATCAGTATGTTAAGAGTACATCAGAAAAATGTAAATCATTGAATTTATTATTTTAAATCTAATTCTATTCTTTTTTTAGGAGCCAAAAACTAAATGTAAAATGCTTATATTGTTTGATGAAACAAAAGAAAATGTACATTTTAGAGGAGTAGTAAAAGTTTTGGAAAGATTACAAGTAGAACTACCACATGATTGGAATCAAATAGCTGAGGTATGATTTCTTGACATTTAATCAAATTTTTTATTAAATTTTAAACTAATTATTTTATGGTCGCAGGGGCTTGATTTAGCAAATGATTTAAAAAAAAAAAATTATCCTATATGTGATTGCATTAAAATGTTTGGCAGTTGTGAAGCAAACTCGTGTCTATATAGACATCGAGTAATTGCAGAAGTCGATGTTCCAACTACAATGGTTTCAATGTATGTTACAGTTTATTTTAAATACTGATACTTCAATTTTTTAAATTCTACTTGATTATTTATTTTTTAATTTCTATTCTTATTTTTTTTTTTGCAACAGAGGAGATGATCTTAGAATGATTGTCACACATGTCCACAGTGCTTCACATTTTTCAGCTCGAATTTTGCTAAGTGTAAGAAAGGATGAATTAACCAAAAAGGAAATTGTGACCAAATTTGAAAATAATATTTTAAAAGTCAATATGACTATGGCAAGTTATTATTCACGACATTGCAACAGGTATATATAATTACATTTTATTGTCAGCATAAATACATTGTATTCTTATTTGACGTATGGTTTTTTAGGAGGGCAGAAAAAGACATCTGTATTGGTAAAATTTGTGCATGGAAACAAACTAATGACACTTTTGAAAGAGTGCAAATACTTAACATTGTTGAAAGGAATATTAAAACAGAAAAACCTTCAATTGTTCGACTTCGAAATGTAGATGATGGACGAATTTTGGAACGAATTTACGTAAGTCAATAAAAAACGTTGGTTTCTAAATTATTAAGATCAAATATCTTAATAATCTTAATAACTATTTCTTTCCTTGATCTTTATTATGTATTATATTACATAAATATAAAACAAATGATTATTATCGTTAAATATTGTTGTTGTAAGATAATTAAACTAATTGTGAAAACACGCATATAATTTAATTTACAATTATATTATTCAGGTCAGCGAATTATATGAAATTTCAAAAGAACTTTTACAAGAAAATACTCCCATTGTTGACGTTTTTGTAAGTAACATTGCTCCTTTTGATGAATTAAAGTGGACAGATACAGCTACAGAGGTAGTTCAAAGATGGTTTAAGGACCAGCAGAGTGCAACATCACATATTTCTATAAAAGTAAAGATCACAAATTCATGTTGATGAAAACTGTTTTAAAAAGTTATATTTTTGGTATTATTTTTAACTTCTTTATTTTATAGGTTTGCCTGCATCTTGGTTATTCAATTTGGACAGATTCTGTAGTAAGTAAATCTAAATTGATGGGATATAAAGATCTAGTCAGTTCTTCATTAAGTGATTATATGACGAAAAATGGATATAGTACTAGAAATAGAGGCCTGTTAAATAAGCTTACAAAATTATGCATAAATGGTGGCCTAAAGGAGATAAATGGTCATACATTAAAAGAGTTTGAAGAAGAAAACAACAAAAATACACCAATAGATGAATGTGATTAATCTATATTTCAGTAACTAATTATAATAAGGATTTTTGGAATACTTTCTATTATTTTACTTTATTTACAAAATTTTGTGTAAATAATAATGTAATTATTATTTAATATAATAATATAATATTAATTAATATTTAATATAATATTAATTAATTATCTAATATAATTATCAAGATTTTTCTACAATCATTTTGTAAAACTTTTTAAACATAATATACCAAAGAAAAGTATTGTAATGAAGATTATACAATGATTAAAACTTGTTTTACTACTTTTATTGAAGCAGTTTTGTTTTCACTTTTTTTAAAAGACGTTTTAACAATTCAATTATATACAGAAATACAAGCTTTGCCTGAAAAATATTTTTAATATAAAAAAGAAATTTCATTTATTTTTAAAATAGCAAAATGTTTTAGTATCAAATTGTTGTGAAAAGAATTGATAAATTTATAAAGCATATCAAATTAATTAATTCTTTTTATCCGGGGTTTACCCACCTGCAGCCTTCTTTGGCCCAGCAAGTGCGTCCTTCCTCTTTATTTTTCCTTTCCCTGGGAAGTTTCTCCGATGAGGCTACTTTGTTACCTTACCTATAGATTCTCTACCACTTTCACATTCGCCCAGGCTTACGCCTGTGAGGCTAGGGAAAACCTAGAACTTTTCCTTCGGAAAAATTCCAAGGAAAAAACCCGCCTCAAAATAGCCGGTGTTCGGGGTTCTTTCCCGTTGAAGAAAAGTTAAGAAAAAAATCCGAGTGTGGGCTTCACCGGGAATCGCGAAATTCCGACCCCTTGAGACGCAGACCACTCTATAATTAATTAATTTTCTAAAAATAAACAAAATTCGTTTCTTGTTTTTTATCACCATTAATATTTTACAATAATACAGTAATTATAGAATTATATAATATGAATGGAAAAAGTAGTTGATGAAATTTTCCTATTAAAATAGGAAATGTAAAAATTGTTCAGCTCGAAAGTTTTTTGCTATTTACATATTTTACAAAATTGCTATTCGATAACAGTAAAACATCTAAAAATGATGCTTTATGATTTATAGCTTGTAAAGCTGAAAACCGTTGATTAATTACATTTTTGGACAATGTTAAAACTTTAATTGACCAAACAATATCATAATAATTATAACCTTCTTTTATAATAAGATTAATTTTAGCTATTGATTTCTTATAAGACAACTGTTGTACTTGAGCGGTCTGATTTACTCTATATCTTAGTACTTCTATACTGTAACCAGTTTTCTCACTTAAGAAATCAAGAAGTTGGTAATATTCACGTTTTCTACGCTGCTTTTGCACTCGTCTGAAATATAAATAAAATGTCATTAAAAATAATTTAATTTTATTAAGTAATTCATTACCATGCTTCAAAAATTACTTCTCAATAAGCAGTTGATTACTAGATAACATCCATCTCTTGATTGGAAATATTAATTCATCTTTGCATAGCTGCAATCGACTTTCTATCCTCTCAGAACTCAGAAATAAAGGCCAAGCGAAATTTAGTAAGTTATTTATACTTACTCCATAATCTAAAATAGCATTGTTTTCATATTTACTTTTTAGTTTAAGATAGATAAACTATTCTTAAAATTTTACTTACTCACAAGTAACTTAAGTTTCTGTACAGTTTGTTCAGGTTGTAATATTAAATAGGATAAATATTTTGAAATAATAAAGAATACTTCTTTGTTTGTAATCTGAAAATAAATGAAATAACCTGTATCAAAATAAAATAAAAAATATTTATTAAAAATTCTTATATACTTTTAATATATGTACCTGTAATTGTTGTTGTATTAATAATATTTGGTATTTTACTGAATTTTCACTTCTTGTGTTAAATGTCTTGATAAAGGAATTTAAACTGTTTAAATCATGATAAAAGAAAGGTATGGCATCGACAACATTATTAGTTAACTGTAAAATAATGTTTACTTTTTTTTTTAATACATTATGATCTTCAGATAATAATACAACATTATCTTGTATTTGTTCTTTAGTTAAGCCATGATCTTTTAGCAGTTTATAATTACTTAACATTGATTTCTTTGATGTTTCTTGAAGTTTTTTGTTGTCATCCAGAAAGGGTTTTACTTCTTTTCGATTCAAACTAAACATATCCATAAGTACTCGAGCTGCAACTAATTTTCCAGAGTTGTTCTCCTTTAAAAAATGTTTGATTTCTGCAGCAGGATCAGGACGGAATAATGTACGCGACTTGTGAATAGTTTTAAATATATTTGTCAAATTATTTTGAAATGTCAGAAGTGGAAAACGTCGTTTAATTATATGATGGTTCTTTTGCAATGTCTGAGATTCAGAAAAAAGTCGAAGTACAACAGTAAGCCCATGATTGATAGGGAATTTTACCACGGTTCTATGCATTTTTGACAAGCTGGAACATATTAAATAATAAATTGCGATTTATTTTTATTACGTAAGACTAATTATAACTTAAGTTTCGTTGTTCAATAGTATCATCTAAAATACAGTTACCTTCTTTTTTGTATTAATGTTTTCCAGAAACATAATTAATAAAATTATTTCGTCAATTATAGAACATTATTTATAATCTGTAACACTGTTTTTATTGTCACCGTAATGTAAGGTTAGGAATGGAGGTTAAGAATCATATGGTCTCATCACATGTTAGATGTTTGCTACTGCACATTAACAATACAGGTAAGGCCCTTCACACATAAGCGCGTACGACTGTGTTCAACCGCGTTCATCGCGAATTTTAAAGAAACTCGCTGTTACCAACTTTTAGGTGTGTTCTCAGCTCACGTTGATTGCTCGGATTTCTTTAATACACGACCTAAAGTTGGCAACAACTAACTACTATAAAATTTTCGTCGCGACGAACGCCAGTTAATGCGCTATCTACAACCTACCGAATTTTTTTCGGTCGATCCGTCAAAATTAGCAGGGCCCGTATTCTGAAAGCGTGTCGCTTCGTTTGTGGACCAGATAGTATGTGGTTGTAGTTGGACATTATGTCGTCTTGGTATATGTGGTTCCACAAAGTTCGTGGTTAATTTTTGTCGCTTGACGCCTTGCGTCATATGACCG
>JAYJLV010037325.1:0-25133 GCA_036873485.1 Torymus texanus
AAAAAAATTTGAACCCTTAAAAGTATATATGGGCTTTGTTATTAAAGAATTTATTCACTACCTTTTTTTCAGATTCAACCATGGCTTGTTCCCTTAAGCATTATATTTACATGTATAACGAGGGTTTCCTCGTTTCTTTTATGAATATATTAGTGAATATTTAGTAGAAATCATTTCTTTGAATAGTGGCCTGATAAAAATAAAAATATAATCAATGTTACAATTGGACACGTCTTTATATATTAAAACGTACAATTTTTGTAAGTTGCATGTAAATTACTCTAATTAGTTACTATTTTTGTGATAAATAATTATATTATTCACTTAAATTCAAAGTAATTACATTTCAAGAAATAAAAAATAGGTCACCTTGTGAAAATTTGTAAATATGTCACCTTCAAGAAAACGAAGCAAATATCGCGTCTTAAAAAACTATAATCTGAAATCTATAAAAAAAGGTAGATAGCCTTAGAAAAATAATTTGTTAAAACTACTTTCTTTCAAAATTTTTAAAAGATTGATCTTTACGAGAGTTTTTTTGATTTTCCTTTTTTCAGTCGAGGCGTCGATCACAAAAGGAACAGCCCAATTCTACCACAGAGAGTTCAAAGAATGACAACAATGATTTGCAGAAAGAAATGGAAGAATTATTGGAATACGGATCTCAACTTCGTTGGCAAGTTGTCGATATGCTTGGTATAATCGTCTATGACCGTTACGATGAGGTGAACCTTAATCAATTAGAAGTACTTTATAAGATTTACCATGAAACACTTCGGCGTAAATTGAATATTTTTGAAATTGCATCCAATCTTGCCTCGAAGAGTGGTGGTTTGAATGCGAAAGATGTTTGCGAGGTCGTGAATAAAAATATATGCGTATCAAAAGAAAATTCGAAAGTATGTAAACGTCTTATTATAGGAGATTCTAGAAGGTCTACAAATACAACGCAAGATATTCCTGAAGCCGTGAAGAAAGAATTTTCACGCGGAGTGTCTATACCCGCAATATTAAAAGAAATCCGTGAAAAAAATTTAAAAATTACATCAAAGTTGCTTGCTGGACTAATTTCAAACATACAATACGACAGTTTCGACAACGAGGTGTTGCGAGCAGAGAAAACATTGGTTGAATATTTAAATACATTACCAGATTCTACAGTATTTTCTCCTGGAAAGAATCTAAAAAATTTTGTTAGTCTAGATCTATTATTAAAGGCATTATTAGAACATAATAATAATCAATTTCCTGGTCCAGCGAAAAGAGCTGCATTAATTCTAATAGATCATTTTGAAAAAGATCTCAATTCAATTAATAATAATATTGAACATTTTGGAATAATTTACGAAAATTCAACAATAAATTTGAAATACTTGTTGGAGCTAGTAATTCCTGACGATCTTGTTGATGCAGATATTATGGAAGCTAGAGACAATTTAGAAAAGGCAATGAAAAAAGAGGATTTTGTGAAAAACAAATTATCTATTGATAAATACAGACATGCAAGTCCAGATCAGTTGATGCTAGAGATTCTCAGACAACTGAATCATGTCGGTATACCTGAAGTTCCTAAAAACAACATTAAGGCATTACGTATGCATGCTGACTTTTGGAGGAAAGAGCGCACAATTGATGATGTCTCTGATTTTTTAATGCTCTTCAGTGCTTATGACAATTTGCGTGATAAACACGAATATAAAAAGTTCTTCCAATACGTGAATTTAATCAAAGAAAAGCTGAAACATTCAGAAAATGTTAACTTAGAATTAACTTGTAGTATGCCTCGTCCTTGCTTAAGGAGAGTATTATTAAAAATTTTAGAATGTAGCATGGTTGATGATGAAACCAAAAAAATTGTTTCAAATTTAATACAGTTACTTAATTCGAGAGGTACACCAATTGTAGTCGATAGAAAAGTTCCAGACCAATTAAAACAAGTAACTCAAGAACCAACTAAAGATGGTTCTATCGAATCAGATAATACTTCCGGCGAGACAGATTACCAACCTATCCACCCTCCAAAACTAAATGTATTACCTGTCCCAAAAATTCCGAAACCAGAAGGTGTAAAGGTGACAAAACCAGACATAGAACTTGAATCGATTCCAAAAGTTGAAAAACCACTATCACCGATAAAACTTGGAATAGACGCAGCGCCTGGACTTACTGAAAAACCGTTGTTACCATCAATAAAAGACGCTTCCGATTCTGAAACGGTCTCTATACCACCTCTAACCGTCGATAAGCCATTAGCACCACTAATAAAGCCTGAGAGTATCGGTTCTGAGGATAAATCACCAAAAAAGGTCCGTCGTCCCCCACCAAGATTCAGCATTGGAGAATCAAATGATGATCGCACAGTAAAGAAGCCATTATCAGTTAAATGTGAGGGTGCCAAAAATTGTGATGAGGAGAGTACTACTACAAGTTTACCAATTGAAAAATCAACTTTGCCTTCGGAAATATTAGAAACATCAGTAGAAGGAGGTACTACAGAAAATCCTTCTGGTTCAGATGAAGAAATTACACAGCTTCCTGAAATTGTAGATGAAACTACAACAACTATACCATTGAAAACAACCACATTTTTAATAGAAAATACAAAACGAAAATTATCAACCGAAGATATTTTGTCAACTACGCCCACGATAATTAAATCAAATGATCACGAAACTACCACACCAACGTCAATAATAATTGAAGATGAAAAAGATAAAAAGATTCCATCGGAATCTTTAACAGATAAAGATGACCAGAAAAAATCATTTGAAGATTGTTTTAAAAATTGTTTGAAAGATTCAAACGAAGAAAAATGTGAAGAAAGTTGTGAAAAAAGTATAGAAAAATCTTGTCAAGGTCCAAACTGTCCAGATGCATCTCAGTCTACTGAATGCGAAAGTGGATCTGGTG
The DNA here is from genome assembly GCA_036873485.1 of Torymus texanus. NCBI lineage: Eukaryota > Metazoa > Arthropoda > Insecta > Hymenoptera > Torymidae > Torymus > Torymus texanus. The sequence goes on from JAYJLV010037325.1 coordinate 2,911, forward strand.
AAGATTGTAGTACAGAAAGTTCTTCAACGACTGGAATTCCATCGGAACCAACGCCCGTAAGTAATATCGAAACTTCTACAGAAGATTGTAGTGACAGTAATTCTGAAAATTGTAAGAGAAAGCCCTTAGAAAAGTGTGAAGGACCGGATTGCCCTACAACTGCAGAGACTTGCGAAGATGGAAACTGTACAGAGGAAAGTAAGGTAACAAGTACTACAGAAAGTGCAGAAGAGAACATAAGTGGTAGTGGAGTCGTTTGCGATTCACATGGATGCCACGACAAATCAAAAGAAATTTGCGAGGGTTCAAAATGCAAGTCTACAGATGTACCACCGTCGACTGAAATAACGAGTACTGAAGAAGTACAAAATCCTAAGATAGATGTATCTACAGAGCCCTCATCGGTAGTCGACGAAAGCGACGGAAAATTATGTGACACCAAAGATCCACACCGTCAACGTAAATCTGAACGTTTGAAGAAATTGCGAAGATTGAATGTCATAGATGCTGAAGAACAAGCCCTCAACTTATATGATGAAGGTGATGGTAATGATCAAGCAAAACAATTAAACAACAAAATCGAAGATGATAAAAAAGAACTAGGACCGTTACTCCAAGGCCTATCTAAAACCCAAGAAGATACGGCAAAACATAAAATACATCAAACGGAGTTACGCCGCAGTTTGTCAGCTCCAAAAACCAAAATAGAAATTACAAAAAAGAAATCAAATTCGAAAAAACACCGGAAAAGTAGTTTAGCCGTAGACAAACCAAAAGCCTATATCGAAGATGATGACTCAAAAACAGCCAGTAGACGAAACGATGCATCAAAAACATCCAGTAGACGAAATGATAACTCAAAAGCAGCCAATAGACGAAATGATACCCCGAAAATAGTCAAAAGACGAAGTAGCAACGGAAAAACAGCAGCTAATGAAAATGATACGCCGAAAAGACGAAATAGCGACTCGAAAACGGCTTCTAATCAAAATGATACGCCGAAAAGACGAAGAAACGACTCGAAAACAGCCGCTAATGAAAATGATTCCTCAAAAAGACGAAGTAACGATTCGAAAACAGCCGCTAATGAAAATGATTCCCCAAAAAGACGAAGTAACGATTCGAAAAAAGCTGCTAATGAAAATGATACGTCAAAAAGACGAAGTAACGACTCCAAAATAGCAGCTAATGAAAATGATTCCGCAAAAATAGTCAAAAGACGAAGTAACGATTCGAAAACAGCTGCTAATGAAAATGATTCCCTGAAAAGTCGAAGTAACGACTCAAAAACAACCGCTAATGAAAATGATTCCCCGAAAAGACGACGTAACGACTCGAAAAAAGCCGCTAGTGAAAATGATACGCCGAAAAGACGAAATAGCGACTCGAAAACGGCTTCTAATGAAAATGATACGCCGAAAAGACGAAGAAACGACTCGAAAACAGCCGCTAATGAAAATGATTCCTCAAAAAGACGAAGTAACGATTCGAAAACAGCCGCTAATGAAAATGATTCCCCGAAAAGACGAAGTAACGATTCGAAAAAAGCTGCTAATGAAAATGATACGTCAAAAAGACGAAGTAATGACTCCAAAAAAGCCGCTAGTGAAAATGATACGCCGAAAAGACGACGTAACGACTCGAAAACATCCGCTAATGAAAACGATTCCCCAAATATAATCAAAAAACGAAGTAACGACTCGAAAAAAGCAGCTAATGAAAATGATACGCCGAAAAGACGAAGTAACGACTCGAAAACAGCTTCTAATGAAAATGATACGCCGAAAAAACGAGGTAACGACTCCAAAACATCCGCTAATGAAAATGATTCGCCGAAAAGACGAAGTAATGACTCGAAAATAGCCGCTAATGAAAATGATACGCCGAAAAAACGAAGTAACGACTCCAAAATAGCCGCTAATGAAAATGATTCTCCGAAAAGACGAAGTAACGACAATAGACGGAACAGTTCTAAAAAAGATTTAAAAAATGAAGAATCTTCTAATAATGATAAAGAATAGTATTCATGTTTGATGAAAATATGGATTGGATGCGGTGTTATTTCGAGATTCAAATGATTTCACTACGAACAACATACTATTTTGTTACCATAAGTTATTGATTAATGTATTGACTATTTATGAAAATAAAAATTGTTTTGTATTTAAATGTACTAAAATAATATTTACTAATAAAAACCCTATAAAAAATGATGTAATTTTTAATCCTATTAATAAAAGAATAGATATCTATAAATTTTTTAGAAATGAATAAAATAATATAATTAAACCGAAATAATTTAATAAAAACATGGGTTAAAAAGATAAAATTGATAATTAAATATAATTTGTTTAAATATCAGTATGGTTATAAAATACTGCTTTATTAATACAAAATGAGCTAAAATTAATTGTATATAATCTGTACATAAAGTAAATTGGAAAAAAATTATATAGTGTGATAAAGTATGTCTTTAAATAGAAGAATTTGTATAAAGTAATAATATTATTTGATGTATCGCTTGCGGAACATTCACCACTATTTGAACCGAAACATCAAGAGAATGTGGAATGCTGACCACTATCAGGCGACCTACCGTATCGGCCGGACAGCAATAATTCATTATAACTCCATTATTACAACAATTAGCGACTTATAAATTCGGTTGTCCTGCGTGATATAAGTATTTAAGTATTCTAGAATGTTTTGAGTAAAATTTTTTAGGTGCCGTAATAATTAATTACATTATGCAGAGCAACCGAATCTGAATACATTGCTAATTGTTGTAATAATTGAGTTGTAATGAACTACTGTTGTTCAGTTGATGCGATAAGTCGCGTAATAGAGGTTAGTTCACGTTCTCTTAATGTTGCTTATAAAAAACTATTTAATATTATCGTTTTCCTATTATTTAGAACACGTAAACGGGCATAATTACCTTTAACAAGTTTTGACGTACAATAATCATTTTACTAATTGATGATAGAATAATATAAATTTATTAAGAAACTTTTAAATATTTTTCGATATGCCAAGATTTACTTTTAATTGAAATAAAAATGCACTAGTAAATATGATGCAAAATCATTTTGATACTGGGACACTTCGATAAATTAAGTGTTAAGTATTGAGATATTTTCTTTAATTATTTTCAAAATGATTCAATGTTCTTGAATGATATTGATGACTTTATAAATTACAAATGTATTCTGAAAAATAATAAATGATAATGATAGAATTTATATAATTTCTAGTCTATAATACACTAATAATGAAATAATATATCTAAAAATTAACTCGGCACTATTTTACATCTACTTTTTTTCTCAATAATATTGCAGTATATCTGGTGCATAGCCCCAATCTTCTTTCACCATATCAGCAAGTTTTTCACCAATCATTATTACAGGTAGATTTGTATGTCCAGTTATGATCATAGGCATTATAGAAGCATCAGCTACTCGTAATCCTTGTATCCCCTTTACCTGCAAATTAAACAATTTTTTTAAATATTTTTATATATATAATGGCATGTTGTAAATCAAGGGCGTAATGGAAGCATTTTTAGGCCAAGTATAGAGTTTGTAGAACAAGTTGAAGGCGAATCCACTTAATCCTTAGCACATGCTATATTTTTTGTAACGCCTGTACTCTCTTTTGCATTTTTTAAATCTAAAGTTGGATGATGTAAGGCCAAATAGAATTTTTGCGGCAATTTTGGAGCGACGACTCTCATTTTGACCTCTTGATTCCGAATAGCGAGATTCGAGTGTCGTATCATGGTAAGATAATTAGTTACAAATAATTTTTGTAAACAATTAATGAAAATTTCATTTTATTAATCTAAAAAAGGAATCGTATTCTTACTGACAATTTAGCAAGTAGTGAAGTCAATGCCCTCAACCGATCATTAAAGTTAAGCAGTAAGGGGCGTGGTTAATATGGATGGGTGACCACTTTTTTCTGCGACAAATTGTAATCGGTAAAGTGTTGAAATTGCCTTTTAATATATTGAATAGAAGGGATGGGTTTCAGCATCTAGACCTATAAAATGTGACCTAAGCATTCAAAGTGAAATTATATTCTAATACAAGAAACATCTCGGGCGAGGTTTCCTAATTATGATTGATCCTACGTGGTTTGTCTTTAGGTTTTGCTTACCCCACAGACATAATAGTGAGTAAACGTACAATGGATTGTAAGGTAGACATTTAGAAAACATATGAGAAATATGCAAACAAGAAGGGAATCAATAAAGATGTGCAAGAACACGTGCAGGACCCGTAAAATCTAACATTAAAAATAAAAGAAAAATTGTCGTATTCTTTAAATCATTTTGAGTAAAAAAAGGTCCTTATTTAATGCACAATCGATAGTTTTCGAATAATAAAAATTGGTAAATTTTCACAAATAGAGCAGTTTTTGCACTTTGACGATTTTTTACTCGAAAACTATAGGTTGTACGTTACTACATGTAAGAATGTTTTTTCGTAAGATGAGCAAGTTATAAACAATTACTATGAACAATTAGAGAAATTTAATTTTAGCAATCTAGATGAAAAAATAATCGCATTCTTTCACCCATATTTAATAAAAAGAATCTTTGACATGTTTTAACGTACACCCTGTAGTTTTCAAGTGAAAAATTATCGAAATTTAAAGAATTTTAACTATAGATGATACGACAACACATATATAAGGAATTTTTTAATTTAAATGATTTAAAAAATACAATTATATATGTTTTTTATTCATAAAGTTGACTTAAATTATTTATGAAAATTGTTTATAACTAATTATCTGGTTATCACATACTACGCTACCCTTAAAATTCGGATTCAGAAGTTCAATATACATTAAAAAAACTTTAGCAGACCAGTGGACCTCAGAATGACTCAATTAACTCTATATGGTGCCGGATTAGGGCTAATATGTGACCGTCTTTAGACATGGAAACCACACGTTTATTGACGTATGTTTGATTTTTATTTAGTCAATATTTTTCTACGATGAAAAAAAATAATTATTTTTGACTATCAAATTCCAACCATTTGAATATATTTTGTAACCGTTATCGATGATTTTTCTAAAAAATTTTTGGAAACTTTTTAGTGGGCGATAAAAGCTGAAAACCACCCACTAACGACTTTTTCAAAAATCACATTTCGATTTTTTATTCTACTTTTTAAATAATCTAGAACTGCATTATAATACATTGACATGTCTGAAGTGTCTACACATTGTTATGAGTTATAAAAAAATTATGAAGTATCGTACATCATTTCAAGTACTTAAGATCATTTTATTAAAATTAGAATTTTGCTATTTAACTTACGAATAAATATTCATATATGAGTATATAATTACATAAATATAACAAATTTAATGTTTTATAAATCTTCTTTAAAATGGCTCTAACAGTAAAATTAATTTTATCTTGACAATGTCAAACAATATTCTGACTAGACTTTTTTTATTTAAATAAATGTAAAATATAAAATTAGTCACGTAAATTAAGTTGTAAGAAACTGAGAAACATATTTAATTAAGAATATCCAGAGCTTCAATTTGATATGATATTTATCAAAAAAGATATTGGAACTATGTATCGTTAAGAATAATATAATTGCCAACATACTTGTAATCTTGGGTTGACAACTCCTGTTGGATCATATTCTGGTGCCATCTTGCAAGTTCCTGAATGGTGATAAATGGTAAAAGTATATGTTCTTAATGCACATTCCCAATATTCATCTGAATCGTATTCGTAATCTTCACAGCCTGGTACTTCAAAGTCATAAAAGCGTGAATTAAATCGTCTCATTGCTCTAGTTCTGCTGACCTCGATACCTGCACGTATCCCTTTAATCATAACTCTTACATCTTCTGGATCGTCCAAGTAGTTGGCGAAAATTTTCGGTTTTGATCTGGGATCTTTATTTCGAAGTAGAATTCTACCTCTACTTTTAGGTCGCATTAACATTGGAAAAATTGTCCACGAATGTCTTCCTGCAATTCGAGCAAACATCTTTGTCCAATGTTCATTTGATATTCCAATATTATTACGAAAAGAAACATCTGAAATGATTGAGGCACCGACAAAAAGTAATTCAATATTTGGGTAACTATTTAAACTTTGGGTATTGTCGACATCAATAAATGCAAGTGCTTCGCATCCTCCAGGAATAGTGTAAGGTCCTATTCGACGATTTAAATAATCTCTTAAATAAGGTTTTACTGGATCTGTTATATCGTTTGTAACAATACTGACTGGTTGATCTATTAAAAAAATTAAACCACCGTAAGCAATGTGGTCCATTAAATTTTCTCCAACTGGTGCATCTTGAATGATATTAATATTCATTTCTTTCAAATGCTGAGCTGGACCAATACCTGATAACATTAAAATTTGTGCAGATCCAATTGTTCCAGCGCAAAGAATAACTTCTTTCCTTGCAATCACGTGAATATTCATGCCTAATTTTGTGAACTCAACACCATAAGCCCTTTTGCTCGAAGGATCTATAAGGACTTTGTTAACATGACTCAATCTTGATACAAACAAATTTTTTCTTTTGTTTGCAGGATACAGATATGCTTTGTTACTACTTTGTCTCGTTCCATTTTTTATTGTAGCTTGAATGTAAGAAAAACCAATTTCTTGATTAGCATTGTAATCTACAATTGGATATCCCATTTCAAGACCTGCTTCAAGAAAACTTTCTGCTAAAGGAGTATGATAAGGTGCATAAGAAATATGCATGGGTCCATTTGTATTGTGCATAATTCTGTTTAATTTAAATTCTTTGATACCCATATCTTCGAGTTTTTTGAAATAATATAGTACTTCCTGATAAGACCAACCGTAATTACCCATTGCTGCCCACGAGTCATAATCTAAAGAATTGCCTCTTGTAGCTATCATATAGTTTAAAACACTGCTTCCTCCCATTACCTTACCTCTTGGCCAATTGCACTTTTGATTTGTCATCCCTTGACAGTAAGTCTTTGATTGTTCAGTTTGATACTTCCAATTTAAATCATTACTAAATTGGAGATAATTCACTATTAATGGAATATCCATAATAAGATTTTCATTAGGACCAGCTTCTATAAGTAGCACTGTGACATCCGGTATCTCACTAAGTCTTCCGGCTACCGTTGCACCTGCAGTCCCCGCTCCGACAACGATAAAATCATACTGTTGGTTGAATTTCGGTGTACTGTCTTGGGGTTGATTAGCTAAAAATCGTTGCTGCTCTTGAAAAAAATCTTTAGCCCCAGTAGCTAGTCTTGCAAGAGCTTCTCTAACAGGAGTTTTATCTTCCGCGAAACCGTAAAGATTGTGATAAATCAATCCGCTTCGTCTGTAGGCTAAACCAGTCACTATAAAAGCAACAACACAAATAAACACTGATTTGAATCGAGCCATGTTGATTATGGGAAAAGCTGATCTATTAAGTTGGTTACATAAAATTTATGTAGTTAATCACTCTATGTTTTATCTTTCACTAAGAAAATTGATAATTTTTTATTTTTTCTGTTAAATTTATGATTACTTTTTCACTATTCACAAAACTTCCAAAATTTTTAATTGTAATGGACGCATTTCTTCACTTTTTATATAAAACTAGTTTATTATTTATCTATGTATTATAATAATAACATTAAAACCTAATTCTAAAGATTACACACGAACGTATCTGACATTCAACGCATACTAACGCTAATTTGTTTGCGTCTGATATTCGAATACAGTGCATTCACATAGCTTGCCTGCGTATGCTGACAAAGCGCTTTGAAAAATGTTGCGTATATAGTCATAACCTGCATTTAAATTGGAACAGTGTTTAACTGGTATCATATCGAAAATTCCTCTATGTGATTTTAAAAGAATCATGTGTTTTATTTTAGTAGTGAAATAAGAATATATTTTCTCTAATGTATAAATTTAAAAAAATCAAGCTCGACTAAAAAACGAGTTTTAAGTTAAGGATTCAGGGATACTTTTATACTATAAGAAATATTAAAAAATGCAACTTCAACGATATGTATGCATACTTATCCTCCATACGATTTTATAAAAATTTTCTGAATTGATTACTAAATTAAAATTAACTATTGAATATATAGGCATTGCAAGTTTTAATTTTAAAATTAAAATATGTAGTTATATAAAGAATAGATGATTGTTAATATTATTACAATTGTGGTATTTATTTCATCTTTACGTTATTTTGTTTACTTTGGTTTGGTGAATAATAATTTTTATTGAAAAAAAATATACAGTTACTATTTTCTTATTCAATGAACCTCCTTATTCGATACAAATAAAATGCAAAACATAATTGTGTAGATATTCTATTTTGGAATAAGTTAATGAAATTTCACATTATTTCAATTAATTTAAAAACTTTAGATTTTTTTAAATTATATTAGTGTCATTCGATGTTGGGGTTGCAAACATATTTAGTAACAATTAAAAATTGAATAAAAACAACTAAAAATATGAGACTGTCGGTAAGTATATGTTATTCCTGAAAAGCTCCGATATCCTCTTAAGAGTGTAGGCATGCACTAAAAATAACTAGCAATCTTTTGTTGAAATTCTAAATCATGCGACTGCTTTTTGCAATAATTTATTATAGTAGAATCGCAAGCTTTAAACGCGAATAAAGAGATGTGTGTGTGTATGAGAAGAACAAAGAGAAAGAAAGAGAGGGAGAAGCAAAGAGCAAGAAAAACAAGAGATATGGAAACACTTGAAAGATCAATCGTATATGTGTACGTGGCTTGAGACGTGTACTAGAGGAACCGTAAAAAAGCTGGGACGCAATAATCGTAAAGCGCACGAAACAAGCCACTCGGCAAGCACGACGAAAAGTTAATTTCACTAGTATGGCTTACACGGCGTGTGTGTCTTTACAGACTGAGACTGTATAAAAGCACTGTCCATCAAGAGAAAGAGAACGAGAGAGAGAGAGAGAGAGAGAGAGAGAGAGAGAGAGAGAGAGAGAGAGAGAAGAGAAGGGAGGGGGGAACGCATTAAAGGATCTTATCAAATGGATAATTAATTTCGCGGTTGCCCAGATACACATCGGCCCGCGTGAATTTACTAGCATCGCTAATAATGACATTTTATATCGAATGTCTATATCGTTTTAATTTACACGAGTGCAACAGACGGAAAGCACATTATGTATGTACATGCGCAACTTGAGTATATACTATGTGTTTGATTCAGTCATGCACTTTTGTTTTTCAGTTCCATATATATAATGTTATATACATAAAACATTATACACACACACACAAACGACGAGTTCTTTAAAGTAAAGCATCGCAGACAAATTATAATTTTTGTTTTATAAAAATTTGAAGAATCAAAATATTTAAATAAGGCAATATAATTTCATTTTTATGATATCACTGTGCCAAATTAAAATTCTTAAATATATGCAAAATATATGAGTAAGCTGAAGATGTAAAAAAGTATACTGTTAATTTTGTATTAAAATTGTAAAATATTACATTGAAATGTTGTGATAATCGACAGTAAAGTAAGACAATTTCAGAGAATTACCAATGTTCTGTTAAATAAAAGCACACGTGCTTGAATTATACTGAATTAAACCCCATGAAATATAAAAATTGATTTAATACCTTTAATGCAAATAAGTTTATTGTTATGTCTTACTATTCAACTAATATGTAGTAATAATATAAACAGTAAAAACTAAAGGTATTTTATGCCATTCATAAAAAATTATTAAAGTATTGTCGATGTAGTAAATAATAATAACTGTTCATTAAATATTTTATGAAAGAATACTTTTATTCTTACAAGTTAAAAGCTCCTGAATAAAATATTTTATTAAACTTTGTACTGTTTTAGTATTTTCGTGCTTAATTTTCAAGTTTCATAACTTTAGAAGGAATCAATATTCTTTAAATCTGAAAAAAGCAAATGAATGGTCGATCAAACTTAGGCACGATCAGTTTTCGGGATAGTCTTATATATTCATCAGAGTGAAAATTCTAACTCACTATAACATAAACATTTAGTGAATCAAAAATATTTTCCATCAAGAATTAGTTCATTTAAAGTGTTTATATATTTATATATAATCAAGTTTATGGATTATCTCAAAGAATTTTTCACGGATCTCATCGAAATTTTGACCAAATACTCGTCTAATATAGAGAGAACCCAGTTTCAATTTCAGAAAGATCCATTGAAAAACATACAAATGTGAGAACAAATAAAATTTGGGAATAATCGATTTTTAAGCATACCGTGTACAAAATAATTTGCAGTGTAAATCCAATACATGAATTTGCTAAATCAAACTAAAATAAAGCGTTTATATGTAAATCATTTTTCGCTACGAACAATATTTTACAATTTAACAACGAAAAACGGCTAAAACATTAAAAATTACCGATTTTCGGCTGTAACTCCACAGGATTTGACTTTAGACAAAAACGTTAAATACAAAAGTTGTAGATAATGATATGACAGAACATTTCTCTACTAAACATTTTCTTCTACAATTAATTCCTGATGAGCTAAGCTCATAAAATCGATTTTATACGGCTAATAACGTCAAAAGTGAACGATTATTGACAATAACCGTACAGGATTTTAGTTTACACAAAAGTTGTAGATAATAAAACAAACATTTTTATTTTATTCTTAGTATTTCAAGTATTGCAATTTTTGCTCTGGTGAAAATATAAGATTATGCTGAGAAGTGCGGTCGTGCCTATAATTATTTCCAAGTGACTTCATCAGTTCAGACGAGTAATTTGAATGTCCAAATCGTCGAATGCTAAGAAATTTAGACGAATTACGATTTAGATGGTAAAAAGAATTACTGTTTTTTATGACAACGATCAAATTATCGATTGTGCAAAGTATGCATTGAGAAGATGTCGATTGTTCAAAAAGTCGAGAATTAAAAATTTTTAGTTTTTAAAATAACTAAAATAATTATCAGCTATTAGTTCCGCACCAATTAAAAAAGTACAAATTTTTAATTCACTACGTTTGTAACATTGTACATCTTTTGAATGGATAGTTTGTACATTCGATTATTTGAACGTCGTCATAAGATACATTTGTTCCTTTTATCATCTAAATCATAATTTATCTACACTTCCTAGAATTTGACGATTTGGGCGTTCTAATTACTCGTCTAAGCTGAAAAAGTCACATGGAAATAATGTAATTTGAAGTAATAAAAATTCTTCACATTGCTAAAAATTCAAAGTGATACTCACCCTTTATTTTCTCTGTTTGAACTGATATTTAAGACTTTCTAAGATTAAATGATTACTTTTTTAAGAACAGGTTTTTTCCAAGATTTTTTTTCAAAATAAAGCTTAAAATATCCAAAGTTTTTTGGAGCGTTAGGATCTAATAGCACAGCTTTTCTTCATGTTTCTATATTGAAAAACATATCCTAAAATTTCAGCCGGATCCCTGACACTCTTCTGGTTAATTTTAGAATAAGTGTGCTTATTCTTAAAAATAATAATTAAACGATGGTGTTTTAATATTTCTAATTATAGAAATATGACAAATAGAAAAAAAAAATTTGAAGTCGACGGAACCTCCATGACAAAGAAGAAAGATCCAATTTCTTATTAAGCACTTTTTATCTAAACGGGAACATCGTTGATTTTGTTTTTTTATCATAAAAAATCTAATTCTCAATTATAATGAAGGTCTTTATCAATACTAATTTTCAGATTTTCTGTTTTTTTTCTATAGTAAATAGTTAAATATTTTAGAAATTCTCTCTTAGATTAAAAATTTGAAATTAAAACACTGACCACGAGAACTGATCCAATTTGGACTTTTCAAGAATTGACTTTAAATATGATTCCACGCTCCATTTTATACTAACCACAGTTGGAGTCAACAGCAATACCACCTCGGTGAACAAAAAAAAAATCGTGCTCTTTGCGGTTCTCTCGCAATCTGCACTACCACCTCTTTCCTACGAAACAATTGAGAAGAGCGATCGCAAAGCGATGCTTCGAGAGGGACGCCAATCGAGGCTAATTAGTATTGTCCTTTCATTCAGCAAGCGAACATTCCAGATATAATGGCGATCCGAATTAATAATCCGTTCTCCCTGCAGCTCTTCTGGCTCTTTTCGCGGCGTTTATTCGTCTCCTATATTCACGCAAATTGATTGAGGAAAGTCAAGAGGCATCGCTGTGTGTTTCCACGGTGGGATTTCCCGCCGTTTCATGGAGATTTAGTGCAGCTATAATGGTGCAGGTGCTGTGCTTGTTATTCATGCGACGATGACGAAAAAAATACGTATATATGTTGTTGTATGCAACTTGAGGAATAAAATACAATGAATAGCTTTTAGTATGTATCGTTTTTTTTTTAATGTCCCCATTTTTATTCAAAAAGGCACTGTATTTCAAAAAAGGAAGAAAAAGATTCTTCTAGAGTTTCGATTTATATTAAACGTATACTAGATTATAATAGAGAAAAAAATACAATATAAAATTATATTAATATAATAAGCATTTAATTTATAAGCGTTTACCAATAAATTGACATCTAAGTATTTTACAAAGTGTACATATATGTTAGTTAATAAAAATAAATAAAGTTTTATGACTTATTGTTTAAATTACTATATGTGAATATAATAAAATAGTTCCGTATAACAAATATAATGCTAATAAATTTCAAAGCAAGTCGTGCAAAAAATTGAAGCATATAATCGATTACATTTTCTTCAAGCTTTATTGCTACTTCTACTTAATTTTAATTGACCGAACAATTTATTTCTTAAAAACATTATAAAACGTATCTTTATTGAAATGTTTATTTATATATGGGAAACCGATTCTATTATCATTTACAAAGAGATCATCAGCTGAAAGAAAAGTAGGAATAAAGAGAATATTTTGTTATAGTTTGCAGAGATGCATTTCTTTAACAAGGTTACTCAGAAATCTAAATGCGAAATTTTCTACGGTTCATTGCCTTGTTTTAATAGTCGCAGTCATTGTTAATGTGGTAAGTCATCATAGGATTTATTAGCAGAGTTTGAAAACTGGAGAATCGTATTTCTTCTTAAATGACGCCTGGCAACCTTGAAAAAAGTTTCAACGTAATCATCGTGCAGTAACATGAGGTAATATTATTTTAAGAGTTCTTGCCAGTTTTATGTGCTATTTAACGTTAACTTATGAGATAGCATGTTTATTTATAGTTACTAATTGAAATCGATAGTGATATAACCGAAAGAAAATATCCGTGCAGAAAGCTTGCAGAATGAAATGTTCATTTGAAGCTTTGGACTTTTAAAATGACCAAACCCATTGTAAGAAAATTTAATGTTTTACTTCATCTATATGAAACTCTTCAACGCAAGTCTTAATTGAAGCTTCGATTTCCTTGAAATTTCAAAGCGCTTTTTTACTACCTAAAAAACTGTAAAACTCAAGTAGATTCGTGAAATAAAAAAACATTTTGCAGAATTTGCTGAATCAATTACAATAGTCTGTATACACAAGCTATTCCATTAAAGATTTACACCAATTACAGGCACGTTTTGCAATTCACTCAATCTTCCATTATCAATTAACACCACCTCGCGTCCTGATTTCCCATATTTTAAAATAATCAAGGCAACGTGAACTCCCGCTGTTTCTTTTTTTTTTGTGTTTTATATCTGCATTCTCGTTTCCTCAACATCTATCATTATTAAAAGCGCGCATCTGATTTCCTTCGCGACGACAAAATTAGATATCCTCGTGTATACTCCCCGCGTATCATCGCAATCAATACGCGATCTTGTGTGTAATGTATACATGAAGCTCCAATATCCACAAAACAGCGGGCAATTAATCTTCGACATTCTATAATTAAACCGATGTCCCGCCCTCGCGACGTCGCAGTTATAGAGCGTGAAAAATTTTGCTTTACATATATTTCAGACTTCTACAGATTTAGTCGGTTAATTACACTCTTAGCAACAAAACTTCAGTATCCTGACATGCAAACAAACTGTTCTCTTTCGTCGTACATAAGTCTGTGCAGTTACCGCTTAAACTTACTATGGGACACTATATACACACGTACACACGTGGTACACTACTCCCTTTTATTTCTAATGAGAGCCAGCGACGATGGTTCTCGCGAGATGAAGCCATAAATTAATAAATTATACGCAATGTGTGTCGCTAACGGGCTTACGTGTTCGTATATAAGAGCAGTTGAGGAAATATAAATATTCCTTTCAATTTGAACGTGGAAGAACCAATAGAAGAAGGACATTTTCTTTAGTATATATAAATTATTTCTTCTACCTTGATGGTTATAAACATTAGGGTGTGTATATATTTGTATTATACAGATATTTACACTGTATATACTTTTTTAGCATTGCATTGAGCGATATCGCTATACGGTATAAAATGTTCAGAGCCTTTGCCCGATAAGCGCTCTGAAGAGCCTAAAACAGCCTCGCGTGAATTATAAAAAGAACGTCATTGGCGGGTTGCACGGACACCAAATGCTATTAAACACGCGAGAAAGGCCTTAAACTTTGCTGATGAGTTCACTTTTTTCGATTTATCTTTGATGCGGAGAGGAGCGCAAAGATTGTTTCGTTTTTAGTCATCGCGCGAGGAGAGAAAGATAAGAATCTGATGTAATGCAATTCAACGGAGATTTTATGGTCTGGAGGATACGTTGTGCGTGGAGTATAATTTTTTGAAATCATTGTCAGAAATGTATAATAGTGGTATCGCATGTTTTCAAGTGATTCGTTAGAATATGAGTGGAGTGATAATCTTAATTACAGATGGATTGAGATAAATGTAAGTTAAATTGGGATGAACAATAACCGTTACGTGAAATTTCATAATGTTAGTTGAATAAAGAATGATATATTCATTGGTGTTTATTTGGACGAAAACGTTTATGCTCGATACATGATTTATAGGAATAAAAAATGAGTTTACCCAGTAAAGCAAACATTTCACTTACCGAAAATGTCTGTATTTAGATCAGTTGCACGCAGAATGAGATGGCATTTTTTTCGTACATTAATACAGTGGTGAAAATACGTTATAACTATACATACGCAAATAACAATTATTAATTTGTTTACTTATTTTTTATTTTAATTATACAAATTGTTCCGAAAATGTATGTTTTACTACATATATTTGTATAGAGGAGAAAATTCTAAACCGAAAGTTCCTTTACCATTTTTTTATATAATCAGTAGTTTTTTAATCCCTAATGTATCAAAATCGTTAATTTTTAACAGAAAATGTATATCTATATTTATAAGGTAATATCTATAGATATACATTTTCTATTAAAAATTAACGATTTTGATACATTAGGGATTAAAAAACTACTTACTATATCAAAAAATGGTAAATGAACTTTCGGTTTAGAATTTTCTCCTCTATCCAAATATATGTAGTAAAACATACATTTTCGGAACAATTTGTATAAAGCCACTCCTATACCCAAAAAACAAATAAATACTAAGCAGACTGATATTTTTTTTCATACAAGATCGATTTTGAAATTGTGTCTTCTGTAAATATAATTCTGTAAAAATAATACATTGATAAGGATTATTTTATTTCGTTTGTCATGGTAAATACATACGCGTATCTATAATTATATGAGCTTTAATAGTGTAGAGGTCATAAAGAACATTCCTAACATGTTTTCCGAAATGTTTTTTCTCTATTAAAACGTCCTCTCGAGAAGTAAGCAAAATTATTGCCATGCTCATCACTATACTGGATTATATCTTCTACTTAAAAAAAAGTTTATGAAGCATTTGGAGTATTATTAGCTTTCCTGGCAGCTTATTGTAAACAATTGTTGCATGAAGTAGCATCATACATCGAAGATCACTAATGTTAAACACTTCGATATGTGAAAGAAGGCTTTAAAATAATTCATTAGTTATATTTTATATGTATCAACTACGAATATGTTCTATTAACAATAAGTTCTTCAACGTATTAATGTCGCCGATTTACACGTATAGGTATAAAAGATACTGAAACAACTTAACAATTCACAAACACAACGAACGCACAAAATAATACAACCGCGTATGTATCTTAAATTACAAGACAGCAAATATCATTCAAGCATATCATGATATCCTCGAATTGATTATTAAATAAAACTGTCAACGTGTGTGACTCCACCGAATTACGAATTACATCATCCACGCATGTGAATCCTTGATGTATATACGATATTGACGCGACTAATGAAGGGTTAATATCAACGAGAACTCGTCGTTCGTCACATTTCAAACATCAGAGGACATATTGTATGTATACAGAACAGCTGAAATGACGAAACCGTCGATTAAGCGATATCACGATCATGCTTTCTAAATTTCGTATAAGTATATTTCACATCGACGTTTCTATTTGATTAAGAAAACTGTAGCTTGCTTTAAAAACCATTGAAATTATCCTTCACTGCGTATACTGACTGGTTGTTCAAGACTTTGATTCTGTCATCTTTATAGCTCGTTAGCCATTTTCCGTGTATTGCACGTATTCTGAACTCCCTTTGGTTGCCGGTTCTTCCCGACACGTACTATATATACGACGGCTGTGCCACACGACGTGTCCGCGTCAAGAGGAAATTCAGTAACGATGATAATATTGCATAGCTATTTTTTTTTTTTAATTTTTGAAAAAATAAAACAATGATTTAAGTATACCTGCATCTTTTCATACCCAAAAAACATATACGAAACATCATATTGAATCCATTTTTCATCTTTACTCCAGCTCTCTTCAGCGATAAAATTTTTCTCGAAATCCCTCGAACGTTCTCATATATACATATATATACTTTTGCCAAATCTCGGCACGTACAAGCCATTTGCTCTTCTCGAGAGACAAAAAGACCTCGTTGGGCCCTTCACCTCCCTCTCTCTCTCTCTCTCTCTCTCTCTCTCTCTCTCTCTCTCTCTCTCTCTCTCTCTCTCTCTTCCTTTAGCCAGCACATTGCTTGCTTTTACGAGTCACACACAAGCCTTTGGAGGCAAAGCGCAAGAGAGGACGTCGAAAATACATGCACATATAGGAACGTGCACACATGACTTCTCCTCCAAGAGAGAGAAAGAGAGAGAGTATACATATGGAATATACTCAAAGACGGCCCCGCGGGTACAGAGCACTGCACGCGCGGTCCTTTGAACTCTCGCTTCACATGTACGCGAACCTCGACCTTGAATCTTACCAGCGCCTCCAAGCTTTATGCACACTTACGCGAGTGCAGTTTTTTTTTTTTTAAATTGCTCATCGTCGTCGTTACGCGACCGCTGATGTTATATATGTATATTTTTTTTGATAAATCGTTTTACACGCGTGTGCGCGTGAGATGTAAGGACGTCGTGCGTGTCCCCTGCGACAGACGCAGCAGGTTATTCACTCGTGTATAGTAGGTGACGGCCACGAGCGTTGTGAAATTATCATATACCGCTGCATTTATTTGTCTTTCCGGGAGTTATCGCTGTGTATATATAAGTATAGAGGTATATGGGGAGAGAAAGAGAGGAATGTAGGTGAATGTCTCGTGCGCAAGGGATTATCGCGTTGAGAGGGGAAAAAAATGTCCTAAGGTCGCGTGATGCATTCTGTATAGTATGTAACGCCTTCAGCTAGGGGACGAAGAGGCTCTTGACTTCTGACGTTACAGATGTATTTGTTGAATAAATAATGAATTTTTCATTTGGATGATAATGAAATTGAACTTTTTAAAATTAAATGTACGAGAAGGTATGTATTATCTATGAATTTTTTTACGAGAATCTAAAAGATGTCATTAACCGACAAATGATGTAATAACCGTTTTGATAAATTTATTGTTTTATAAATGAAAAATTAAATTTTTTATTCTTCCTATATTGGTCGCTGTAAATATAAATTTGATAAAATTTAATGGCAATCGTCATTATTATTTCTTTTAATTAAAAAACAGTTAAATTTGCGATAACCTTTAATTTTATTTTTATAACTTTTATAACATTTTATAGTTCAATCACGGTGCTGGTCCATTTGCGTGCGAAAACAAATAACGTCATTTCGTACTTACTCAACACTTACTATTTCATTTTTATCTTGAACAACGTGAAATTATTTCAGATTATACCACCAAATCAATTAGAGAAAATATTAAAATTTATTGTTGATATAAAATTTTATATACATACGTACATCATTTATGTTCAAACATTATTGTTAGTAAGTATATTGGTAATACAAATTTTTATAATAATGATCGCTTAAGAAATTTAAACTAAAACGTTCCTTGCATTACTTGCACTTATCGATATAAGTTCAAACATACGTAATTAAACAATCTTAAGCATATCTTACAATCAATAAATATTATTATTAAAAGATCATTATTGAATAATTTATTGTTGAAGTTTTATATGTAAGTACATACAAAACGTGCAATAATAAAGTAATTAAAAATCTTACGACCGTATTATGAGAAATATCGAATTCAAGGATACGAGGCAATATCGAGATATTGAAAAACCAAAATCTCTTTAAATGGCAACTAATCTTGTTTCAACGAACGTCGTCGGGTATACTAAAAATATTTCTGTTGATAGAAATTGCGATTTGTAAGATAACATTTTAATCCAGTTTACATTATTGGTACGCGGCGTTGCGTTCGAGTTCCATGTTCGTTTCTCGCAATTGCGGATCACACCAACTACCCGTGAGATTCAAAGTGACACTTTTATGAGTTCATTTCTAATCAAAATAAACATAAACCAAATAAGCTGAAGTTTTAACATCACCGCTATAATTGTTTTTATTAGCCGGAGCACGTCCATAATTATTACGACAAATATGATAACGATAATGAAATAATGACCGAGATAGAAGCATATTGTTGCAATGAAAATTTATGGATAAGCCAGTACAAATGATTACGAAAATGAATAAAAGTCTCATTTAATCTCTTCCTGCGTCCTCGACCATGATGAAAACAAATTTTTTTTTATAAAAAATTCTTAAAGCATTGCATTACCAAACATTTTCAAACGATAAACTTTAACTCCAATTTTAATCATAAGTAGACAAACATAATTCTATTATATCTATTAACAAAAAATTACAATAAGAAAACTTGTTTTTTCCAAATCATTTAGAAACCGAAATTTTCATTCACCCTCGTTACCATAAGCATACTCTTCCACACTTAACCTTCTCATTACAACCAAATCCTTATCACCAAACATCTACCGCTCTTCACCCTTTGAACGAATCCACAGTAGAACTGCGCAACTACACCTATTTAAATACAATCACCCGAGAGATATACGCTACCGAATTTACACGTATATACAACCTCTATACTTACACGACGCATATATATTTTTAGCCACGCGCGTTCGTGTTTGCGAGATTATTGTCGTCGCTATTAGCTATAACTCGCCATCTATTTGCACTGCAATAAAGCGCAACATCTGCGCGCGGGCCTTATTAGAGCGCTTATAAACTCCTTTCAGATGTGTCGCTCTGGGCTACTGTGACGCGCGTGGAGATCTCGTCTCGTTCTCACTATGACGTGTGTATACACACACGGTCATTTGGAGCTTATTAAAGACGGTCTCTTGAGTTATTACATCGGAACTGTTTCAGTGGGGTTACATAGGATACATTATGGTAGGTTGTAACCAGAAGTCGTGAATTTTAGTGGACTTTAAAGATACGCAGATCTGCCAAAACGCGACGTTTGTTTAATTATATGCTTTGTGTCGTGAGACGGAAAAGAGCATTTTTTTTTGGCGCTAATGATATTTCGCAATCAGCAATTTCGTATTAAAGACGTTGGTGTAGTTAATTTACTCGGAGAGGGAACTTCCAGAAAAATGGCCAATAAAAGTTGAATTTTAATTTCACGGACGGGAAAGATAATATTCTCATTTAAAACGATAAACAACGGGTTGTAAATATATATACGTATATCCTTTCATCTGAAAGATTGCTTCGCACCGCACTTCAATTGAATTGGTCATAAAGTTAGTATGCATCAAAAGAATTGTAAAAGTGTATTTTACAACTTCAAAGAATCGGACGCTACTGCATCAGACTGTTTCTCTTTTGTACATCTTTTAAGAACAAGCATTTTATTATCATCCGTTTAGAAATACCATATTTTTTCAGATATTCTATAATATATCATTGACCTAATTATAATTATACATTTTTCGTAAAAAAGAAAACTACGTTGATAAATAGTAATAAAATATATCCTTGCGAAAAGAAAAGCTTATAATTTTTATAATTTATGTGTTTTTCGCAGAATACATTATATAGATATATCATATAATATATTATCTAGAAGCATTAACGTGTTGACATTAAAGTTAAAGTCGTACGATGAGAAAGGAATGGAAATTTATAATATAATATTATTCATATCAGCCGTGTCTTAAGGATTTCCTCTTTTCGCTCACCAATTTAAATACATATAAAACGAAATTCCCCGTCAATCTGCGCAAAAAGCCCAATTCGTCGTGACGGCCATAATACACATATACGCACGTCATTATCTTTTTATCACAATTTTCGGAACAACGCATAAGTATATTGTTTGCAAACATCGTGTATATATACGCGTATAATACCGCGACACGTTTCCGTATTCACGCAAGAAGATCCGCCGCAACATTACACGCCTACGCGAGTTGCAAAAAAAAAATCGACTTACATTTACTTGCGTGCTTAGTATAAAGGCATTGCGGGCGGCGTTCCGATAATAAATTAGCTTCGCTTGTTGTCCTCTTACTTCAACGCTTATTAACGAGATTCTCGCGCATGTTATTTGCAGAGCACGCAGGCGAGGTGATTTATTTCACGCTAATGACTCGTAATGCGATCATTTCTTTGTTATTAGCTTTATATTTAGACGATGTATTATAAACGAAGAGGTGTTGCAAGTTTGATTTATGCGAGTAGTTGTTGCACGGTGATCAGCGATGGGTTGTTTACATAAGTTTACGATAAATTCAAACTCTGCGGAGTATGTATAGAAGAAAATAGAAGAAAAAGTTTTTAATTTATAGTTGGATGTAAAAAAAGAATCTGTTATAAATTGTTCCATTTTTTTAGTTCATGTAAAAGAAGGTTGAAGATAGAAAACAAGATAGTAAATTGAAGATTTTTTTTTCTTAATATCTGCATATATAATGCAACAAAAAGTTAACGCGTATACTTGATACGCTAATTATAGAACTGTACAAGCCTAAAATTAAAATCAAACTTTGCTCGTGCTTATCAGACACTTACAGGGCCTATTTGTTCGTTATATTTAAAAACGTTTGCCAGAGGATTACTCGCAATATATCACAAAGAGCTCGCGCGTAAACTGTGTAGTCGAAATAGACGGATGAGTCAATTGATATACGCTCGTTGGAACAAACAACAAAAACGCGCGAAAATAAGTGCAAATTTGCGTTGTTATCGAAAGTTTCTCGTTTTTAAAAATACAGCATATATAATTATACCAAACTCGGCAGCATCACCATGTGACTACTTAGCATTGCGTGGTGTGCAAAGACAGTGTAGCTATACGTGCGCGATGATGTGAAGATTTTGTTGTTTTTCAAATTCTGTAATGGCTGTTGACCACGTCCAGCCGTTCCCGATTTCAAATTGTTTTTAAATGGAACTTTTGAAGCAAATCTATAATTCACGCATTATTGAAGTAAACAAGACTTATAGCTAATGTTTTGATTCCAAATCCAGAACAGTATATATACGTAAAATGCGTTATAGGTATAAAAGTACGATTTAAATGGTAAAAAATAAAATGACTTAAAGATTGTATACAAATCTGTTACTTAGTTATATTTCAGTAATGTATTATACAACCTAAAACTGCAAATATTTTATCTTAACTGTAAGTTATTTAAATTATATATCTAAAACTTATATTTTTTATCAAAATTTTAGTCTTCTATCGCAGCTTATGAATTATTTACAGAATTTAAAATAGACTAGTATTTCAAATTTCTACTTATACAGTAACGACCAATGTAAAAAAAATTTGTATAGTTTTTGTATAACTTATGCATAGATAAATATGCATAGGATTGGAGTGGCATAATCTATGTATAATTTATACATAATCTATATAAAAACTCATTTATGCAGTTTAT
>JAYJLV010037335.1:0-25133 GCA_036873485.1 Torymus texanus
ATATTGTACGCGTCCTTCGCCATCGCGTTGTCATTCTCCACGTTTCGCGTTTCATTCCTCGCTACATTTATGTATATACGAACGTTCAACGATATTTGCGCTTGTATATGTGTTGTGTGGGAAAAGTTTTTTTAAATGCATTTGCAGAGCAGTAAAAGCTGCTCGTGGGCAAACTTGTTCGACAAGTGATTGTTTAATCGTTGCGAGAGATTTCTTAATTTTGGAAAACTCGATATAGAAGTGAAGTGGTAATTGCGTGTCAGGATTCAATTGTAGATTCGTCAAAACTGCGATCTGTGAAAATAAGGCACATTGTCAAAATAACGGGATAAAAAAAATTGATTTTAACGGTTAAAGAAGTTGTTATAGTTACAATTCGTGGGCTTTATCAAATATAATCATTTTTTATCCATTTATTTTTGTGGTGGATTTTGGACAAAATTGTTTTTGATAATTTATTCGTTTCCAACAACATATTTATTCAACGTTAACTACACAACTCTTCAAACAAAGTTATGTGAGTATTATATATTCTAGCCGCTCATACACTACACCATATTACGGATAAACAAATTTCAATGAAAATTACATTAAAAGTTTTGCAATAAAATTGTTTTAGTTTTAAATGTAAAAGTGCAGAATAATGATCCAGAAAAATTTCTTTGTTTTTATTCTCATACTCTCACGGATATAAGAATTTTGAATAACACGATAGTTATTATCGGTAACCTCGAGGTCTTTGTGTTCAGTCTGCAGTTAAGTCAGGCTAGCAGGCGACGACAGGAGACGAAAGTTATTTAAATTTTGATGTTCGCAAATAAAAAGTTTGTTAATTACACGCAGTGATTAAACAGCTGATTCAGAGTTTGTATACAATTTAATTTCAATTTATTTTGATTGAAGCTCGTTACGAAAAATTCCAACGAAAATCTTAATTAGATTTAATTATAATTCAAAACATAAAGTGATCAATAAACATGTTACATTAAATTCTACATTTACATTTATATTCTTTTATGAATATATGAAATAAAATTAAACATAAATTTAACTACAATATTGTAAATAAACAAATAATCATTTCCCTCATACTTTAACAACAAATGACAGCAAAAATACCCTCAAATCATCTTAAACGTCACAAACTCAACCAACGAAAGCACCCACAACTAACTCACTTGATAAAATGAAAAACGCTATACGTATGAAAGTAAGAGTAGCTGACACCGCCACCGTCGTCAGAACCGCGAGATCGCGAATTGCAATATTCGCACTTTATAAACTTGCTCACCTTGGTGCGAACTTGAACCGCTACGCGTACATAATGAACCCGTAGTTGTTGTGTGTATATACGCCCCACGAGTAGCAGAAAGAAAGAAAAAGAAAGAAAGAAAGAAAGAGAGAGAGAGAGAGAGAGAGAGAGAGAGAGACCGGACAGGTGCCTTAGCGCAAAAGTCCTCAGCTACTACTATACTACTACTACTACTACTACAGGATCGTGAGGATTGGTATACCGGTCCTTACTCAGGTTGCAGCTTGCATCCCTATGAATACCAAAAATTTGATACTTCGGTTGACTGTCTAGTATATGAAGAAAATTGATTATAATATATTTGTGATTATAATACATTTCTATTAAACAATATCAAAATTTAAGCTAATATCGTGTTCAACTCATAGATTTCATTCATAAATATTCTATAATTGCACGTGTGTGTCAGTGAAAAATGAATCTTGCAAAATAAAATAAAAATAAAATAAAAAATAAAAATAAAAATTGACCTTAAAAAATTGGTTTTAATACTTTTACGTTTACATATCATTTTTTGCACTGCTTAAATATATAACGTTATATGATCACGTGCGGGTAAATAATTTTAACTGCTTGTTAAATATCGACTCTTTAATAATGTTACACATCTGAATCAAGTAAATTTTTTCAAATTTTTGTTCTGATTGTTTTATTTCCACACGTGGAGGATATTTACGTTCATTACTGTTTTTACTGCTGCTTACTTGCTTTGTCCCGTAAATTTAATTAAAGCACGGAAAATCACTCTGGTTTTGTAATTAGAAGTCACCGTATTTTCACTTACATTTCCAAAGAACTGACGTTCATTTCCGTAATTTTAATGCATAATTATTAAGCAAAAATATTTTCGCAAAAACTTGACAATGATGCAAAGAAAGAACTCATCTAATTGACAGACATATATATAAGTACGGATGACAATGAGATTTTGGACGACTAGAAAAAGTAATCAAAAGTGGCAGATGAGATTCCAGCTAATTTCTGAAGAATTAGTTTCTTAAAGTCGAAGCTAAGAAGATGGAGTAACTATTAAATAATCAGTAGCAATTCGTGCCTCGGTTACATTTCAAGAGGCACCTATTCTTGTTACAATGTGGGATGATAAAATTATCTAAACTTGGTTTTGACTGATATGAATTTAATTTCGATAGATACGAAAACTAATACCTTATAATCATAATGTTGAAAGAATCAGATTATTTTACAAGTTTCCAAATTATCAAATATTCGTGTAAAATTAAATTTTTCTATTTTTCTTTTCATCGATAAAAAACGGTCCACTTCTTCTTTTATGTACATAAAGACAGCTTGTTTTAACTTATTCTAGTTTTTAGTTCACGAACGTGTTTTACATCTAAAGAAGTAGTGTTTGTTTTGATCGACACAGTAAGCAAAAATTTAAAAATTTCATAAGTCACCTACTGTAATAACGGAATTTATACTACATCCTTGATGCACAATGACACAGAAGGTTGTTGTTTGGTTTTAAAAGTGTAGAGTATGTATCGAAAGAAAAATTAAAAAAATGTATTAACTGTGTCAGAATGAATCAGGTTATATGTGACATTCTAAGCTAATTGTACAGCCATGTAAATATTACATTTCTGGCAATATAGGTTTACTGTTAATCCGCTATACAATAAAAATATCATATGGATTTGATTTTAACATACATTCTTTTTTTTATTACAGATTAATAGCTAACTTTAACTGCCAAGATGTCGGGCATTGTGGAATACTACAAGGACCTCATGGCTAACAGGAGTCGTAAGAAAATTTCTTTATCTATATTAATTTTTGCAATACTTCAACACGCGTCTAAGTTTTCCTATCAATTGCTACATTCATTTTACTTCTCACGAAAAAAAAATCAAACTTATCAATAATCCCGACAAAGGAATTAATTGCTAACTGAAACTTTACAGATCCGCTAACATCGGAATGGTTCCTTATGTCAAGTCCAGTACCTGTACTGACAATCGCCATATCCTACACATACTTCTCGACGTCGCTGGGTCCGAGACTGATGCGAGACAGGAAGCCGTTTACTCTTAAGAACACCATGATCATTTACAATTTCGTGCAGGTTCTGCTCAGTATATACCTCGTCAAGGAGGGTCTGTTAGCAGGATGGCTCACGGATTATAACTGGAAGTGCCAACCAGTGGATTATTCCGGCAGTCCCAAATCGATGAGGGTAATTCCTTTTTATTATTCTTATATTAAATTTACAATATGTTATTTGTTTTCTATTTTTATAATTTGAACAATAGAATTTGAAATTTTTTTACATTGATTAATTATTTCCAAGAATAAAATTTCAATCGGCACGAAATGTTTTGTATTTTTAACGGCAAAATTTATTGAACCTAGCAAACTGAATTTCTACACACATTATTTACCGATAATTGTAAATTTTTAATACTGCCATCGTGAAATACAACTTAATTTACACAATCATTTATAAACTTTTGGTCTAAAATAAAAATTCAACCATACTTCTTTCTTATTCAGATGGCCCGTGGTGTGTACGCGTACTTCATCTGCAAGCTCATCGAGTTACTTGACACTGTCTTCTTCGTCATGCGTAAGAAGCAACGGCAAATCAGCTTCCTCCACGTTTATCATCACGCAATGATGCCGATTTGTGCCTGGATTGGCGTTCGTTTCGTCCCAGGTGGTCACGGCACTCTACTCGGTGTCATCAACAGCTTCATCCATATCCTTATGTACACCTACTATATGCTCTCCGCTTTCGGTCCCGAGGTGCAGAAATATCTCTGGTGGAAGAAATACCTTACTTCGATGCAGCTCATCCAGTTTTCTATTATATTGGTTCACAATATACTGGTAAGTTTGGAATTTGCAATAAAAGAAAAATTGTTGCTATTGGTTTCTTTTTCTTTGTAGCGTGGGAAATGCTCTATCAATGAAATTTAAGAAATATAAATTATAGTAGTTCTGAGAAGACTGGTTACGATATTTTTACTATCTAGATTGAATTGATAAGATGTTACAAATTACTAAAATGAATCCTTAAGTAAAAGATAATTATTCATTTATAAGAAAGATAAGATTGCTGAAAAGAATGATAAAAAAGATGTTAAAGACGTGTAAGTGAAAGAAAAAGTAATTATACCTTGTTTCTGATTATCTTCTTCAAAATGGGTATTTAACCGGCAAGCTTTATACCTCCTTTCACTTTGTTGCGTAGTAAAAAGTGGAGTAAAATCATATGAAGATAGTCAAAATTTAATTTTTCATACGAAAAAATTCAATTGCACATATAAAATTGCAGAAAATTTTACAGTTGCTTACCATTTAGTAAAACTATAAACTTCTTAAAGAACTTTATATTTTTATAATAGTTCTTCAATCTTAAATAAATTGTTTATCTGTACAAGCAGTTGAATGACTACAATACGATTTTGCACACAAGTTATTGTCTAAATAACTTTCACTCAATGAGTTGCATAAAATATTACCGCAGCATTAAATATCTCTTTCGCTAGTTACGAGAATTTAGATTATAATTAAGGGAGACTGGGGTAAAACCGAACGAGATCGGAAACCTTTGACCTCTTCTAAAATCTACGCAAGGTTATTGTTGACATGCAGATTTTATACCATCTTTAAGCATGTTTCTATTATCATTCTCTACACAATTTGGCATATTAATAATAGCCTCGTGTAGATTTTTGAAGAGGTCAAAGATTTTCGAGCCCATTCGGATTCATCCTAACCACCCCTATATATAAAAATATATAAAATATAAATTATGGGTATGAACAATTATTTGAAAATCATAACAAACTTAATGGTTCGTTTTCAGAATTTCCTAAACCATTTATTCATTACATTTTCTTCCACAGGTTTTTGTAACTGACTGCAACTTCTCGAAATTCCTGGCATTCCTGCTTTGTATCAACGCGTGTTTGTTCATCTACCTCTTCGGCTCGTTCTACATCGAGAATTACAACAAGAAATCAAGTCAAAAACCCGCAGCTACCGCCAAGACGAATGGCGAGATATCGAACGGGAAGACCAAGTCAGAAGAACACACGAATGGCGTCGTCGCTAATGGATATTCGAAACAAAACGGAAAAATCGACTAGTACTGCGCGTACTTAAGAAACCAATTTGTGCCTCTAAGAATGATAATAATATTTTTTTTTTTAACTTTGCGAGTTCGATGAAAATTGACGAATATTCGGACTAATAACATGTTGCATGAGCATTATGCGGCACGCAGTGTGTGTGTGTGTGTGTGTGCGTGTGTGTGTATGTGACAGTGAAGCTTTTCGTTGTGGATGAAACTGGCAACGCGAACTTTTTGCGCGTTATCGATTTCAATATTTATTCGGTTTATAAATTATTATTGTTATTTATTTTAATCCGATGGAAAATTTGTATATATATATATATCGCGAGAGCGCCAAAATGCTCGTTATTTTTTATTACTGATGCCATATTGGTAGACAATTATATATACAAGCCGTTGAAATTTTCATCCACCACCGATACTTCATGCGTGGAATCATCTCCCGGTTAATAAATTATCGACCGAGAGAGCGCGCGAGCCGATCGGCTACCGATTCCGATGACTCTCTACTTGTATTTTTGTTATCGACCGATGGTCAACAGGTAGTTTCGTATCGCATGCATGTGATGATTTTGCGTTTATGTTTTAACGTATTTTTTTTTTCATTTGTGCGTTTTAACTTAAATGTTCTTCAAACTCTATTTAAGTTTTAAAAATTCAATCAGATTGAGTGTTGAGAAAATTTTAATTAATCTTTATTGTCGCGAAATTCGAGAATAAAGTTGTCGCCTCGATCGGTAAAGTTTTGTAAAACTTAAGTTTATCAATCGAGTCAAGTACTGAATCTAAGCATAATGATATTAAATTATTTGAAACTATTTGTGTCCTTGCGACGTAATCGAGCTTTTTTATATTGATTTCTTGAATGTTTTTGTAATATAGTGATTTCCAGCGATGTTTTTTTATGAGATCGCGCAATTACTTATGCAAGTGCAAATATTTTGGAAAGAACTACTTTACTGGTGCCATGCACCACTTGTACAGCTTTTAAATTGATCGAATGAATTTCGATTCAACATATCGACCATGAGTTTCGAGATTTTCATTGATGAGCTTTGGGTACGGAGAGAAAGCAAATGTAGTTTTCATAGTCATATGAATTATCGACTATTTTTATAAAAATACATTAGTATAATATTTTAGAAATATATCGAACTGAATTTTTTATATTTTAACAAATGAAAATTCAGTATTCTTTATATACAACAGTTTTTATAAAATCGTGTAACTTGAAGATATGAAAAAAGTTTTTTGATACATTCAATATACTAAGAATCATATATATATACGATCTATCGTACAAACTCTTTTCATCTAATCAAGTATAAG
This sequence comes from Torymus texanus, assembly GCA_036873485.1. NCBI lineage: Eukaryota > Metazoa > Arthropoda > Insecta > Hymenoptera > Torymidae > Torymus > Torymus texanus. The sequence goes on from JAYJLV010037335.1 coordinate 6,744, forward strand.
TTCAATATACTTTGCGCTACAAACCTTCATTCATACATTCATCTCATACATGTGTTCTAAAAAGAAGTTTTTGTTTTACATTGACAAATAATTGTTACATGTTATTTTATATAGATATATAGATATATATTAAGGTAGTGAGTTTTGTACTGGAGCATACAAAAAAAAAAAAAATTGCCAAAAGAATCCACAAAGGTGCCAGAAATCGCAGATTTCACATTACCCTCTTCGCCATTTCCACTTTCCATCTCAGTACTCTGTATAAGATACATGCGCATATATATATATACCTCTACGACGTTTTTTCATCTTAGATTTTGTTACTATATCATTTGTAAACTGGATTCATTTTTGTAATAAAACCAAACCAATCGAAAAAAAGTTGTTGCATAATCGTTTGCTTTTCTTGGTTCTTTATTTTTCACATTTCTTGCTAATACCCTTGTACCCATGCAATGCAGAAGAACCCAAAGTTACAGTGAGATGGCGCATCAGTTACGCGTAGTATTACATCGTAAGCGTAGCACGCGCCGAGTCATTATCGTACGTCGTGCATATGCTTAGCGTCACCGGGAGGTCAGGATCGTGAGACCTTCGAGGTATAAAGCCGATTTCCGCTCGCTGTCCCGACGATGATTATGCGTGCGCTTACGACTGTCAAGCGTATATATATAGAAGCATGCTGCATGTGCGCGCGCTCTTGTAACAGACCAATCGTTGTCCGATAGCTTAAATAACTGAAGGTTTATTTGACGTTTTCGACAATTTTTTGGGGATTGGGATATTTTGTTTCATTCATTGCATGTTAAACTTTGTATAGATCTATATTAAATCAACTTTCTTTTGATTTCTCGTTGCCATTTGAAGTAAGACTGATAACATTGAAGATATTGCAAGAGCAAGTTGTAGATCAAGAGCAATTTCTTTTTTTATTATTACTTTTTATGAACCTTGATGAGCCTCTAATTATTTATATTAGATTTTAATCGTGTAACGGAATATTATAGCATGAGTTAGCACAACATCTTATGTTAATAATTGCGCAGATAATATCAAGCAAATTAATTTGCGAATGAGACAAACTGTCAAGCTTTTTTGACCACTTTTAATTTGGTAAATTTTTCCGGGATTAACACTCAAGAAGTTAAGCGTTGTGAATAAAAATTTTGCAGGCGTTTTTATATTAATTTGTTTATTGCTTTAAATAAAAAATTTCATCTACACATATAATATTAAAAATTTGCATATAGCGTGTTTCGGTATTACATACCAATTTTTTCAATATTAAAAACATTTAGCGTTACGTATATAATAAGAATTAAGTAATTCAAATAGAAATTTGCAATTAAATCATGTTTGGTGACCTATAAATGTATTTAAAAAACTAGTTACAGTTGAGAAAAAGATGCGTTAAAAACTACTTATCAGCTCGACAATTTCAATTTTGATTGAATAAACATTACTTTTAAGTGTAGCGTATTTATTATTCAAAGTTATTCACTGAGGAAAAATATAGCGACTGTACGTAGTCAAGTATGGAGCGGCTTCGTATTATTGTAGCAGCATTCTTAAATGCTTTAAGCTCAGTAATTCATTTGCATTGTAGAATTTTTTATAGGAGTCAATAGCTTGTGATTTAATAGTAATGTTATGTCATAAGGCCATTATATAAATAAACCGTTAAATATGCGCTAACCCAAATAATATATCTGTAATATATTTTATTATTATTCAAACCATTGATATATATGTGATGTTTCACTTAAAGTTGTATATCAATCGTACCTACAAATGATTGAAAAAAATATATTGATTATTCATAGTCAAGAGAATTGATTATCATTAGATTGCTGTCTTCTTTTTATACGGGATAAGAATCATAGAATTCCACAGAGTTGCTATAAGAATGATGAAGCGATTACCTAAAAGTTACTAAAAACTTGACTGTAATCATTTGTTTAACATATTTTATTCATCTTTTCATAAATAATCTTAGATAAGCAAAATACTCGTTTTAAAATTAGTACGTCCTATGTACATATTCTACTGAAATTCATAACTTCTGCAAGTAGTCAAAGAAGTCATAGATAGGTAAAATCTTTGTAGCACTTGTGGACAAAATCACCGAGCAATAAAATCTACTTTACCAACAAATTACTGCAAAAATTATTCAAAACATCTCTTAAAAAAAATAGAATCTATTCACGACCCGTAAGCCTTGAGATTACGTATAATGAACGTTTCGTCCACTACACATCATTGGTAAGTAGAGCTTTTACGTTCAAAGCGCAAGCACGCGTTTACGAACGTGAAGGAAAAAAGTCGCTTCGACCACGTGATTAGTGGTAAAAGTCAATGACCTGACGATTGCGCTCGCGCCATCGACTGCCAGCATGACATCGAGAAGACGATTTAGACTACAGAAGAAGAAAAATATCGTGGGTTCCCTGAACTCTAGCTCTACATATAATGCGCGACTTTATTAGCAAGTCATTAAATGAGGCTAAAAATCATCAACGTATAGGGAAATGACAATTGAATTTTATCATGTTTCATGTATGTGCACACGCGCACTAGTAAAACTAGTGTCGTTGAGGAAACAATGTGTTCAGAAAATCTCTTAATGAAATATCAAAATTCGTCTGCTCGGCAATTTTTGCTGACGCCATGGAAGTCTCGATAGCTCAAGACAACAACGTATACTGTTGATGTAAATGTGTTTGATTTCGATTTGAAAAATAGCGAATTAAAATCAGCGCCTGCTTGTCGGGCATTTGGATTTCTGATCGACCATGAAAAATATTTCCCGAGCTCGTTTTACAAAATGAAGAATAATCAAAAGCTTTCGATCTTGCATCGTACTTTTAAACTATCTTCAATCAACTTTTGTCATTGCCGTTACAGGAAAGACCCACATTTTATTGTGTAAATTGCATACTAATATATTTAGATACGATTCTTTTGAATTTTAACCTGGAAGCTATCTTTATATATATTCAAATTGCATTGATGCGGTTTGCTGCTGAATTTTCTTCCCCCTCTCGTTATAGTGCGTCAATCGACGTTAATGGAAACTGAGCATAACTGAGTATGTTGATTGTTACCATTGCGTATTGTTCATTTGTTATTGTTCCACTATTACCTAATAACCTTTTATTCAAGAGGTTAGATCATAAGCTCCAAATTCAATTTCCTGAATAGTTTGAGAATCGAGGAACTAGTAGGGCGCTTGTTGATACTTGTGGACTTGTAGACATATTAGTATGCGGTGTTAAGGAGTGAATGATATTTTATTATTGAAATTATCAATATAAAAAACGGTTACTGAAACTATGAAGATATCTCAAAGCTTTTAGTGTAAGGCATATTTTAAAATCAGGAGATGCAGTGTCAAAGCTAAGATCACCTACAATCTCAGAAGACCATAATGCATAGAAGTATCATGGTCTAATTCATCGCAGAAACTATAAATTGCAATTACTTATTAAGTTTTTCCCATACATTACTACATTTTTTACATGTTTATTACGAAAAATTTTAGGTTACAATAGCGCACCTTAATTATCGTACATTGTCTGGAATTTTTTAAATTTTGAAAGTCAATTTTCCAAATTAACATGTACTTTTTGCTTTCTATGAATTTTGTAAAATGCAACGCAATGTGTGTGACATTGGTTTATTCAAATTATTATTCTTGTCAAATTTTGAATAACAATACTATGCTCTGACAATGTTACTCAATAAACACACGGAACGTACGAAGTTGTTAATAATTTTTTGACGTTTATTAAAAGGATTCATTGACACTTCTCTACTATTAATATATATTATGTTTGAGTGAACATATATTAATTTTATTTAGATCTTCAATATTGCAGCTTATTTGCAACTTGTATCACTTTTATAATAAATTTTTTTTATCAAAAGTAATATTGAATACTTTAATTCTGTGGCTTCCTGGAATAATCGAATAAGCCCACTTATTTTGAAAATCGAAATAACCCCGGATTTTATATCTTCAAATAGGCCTTTTTCATTTACCACTTTCAGTAGTAGCAAAAATATTGCCGTAACGCTACAATTCACCCGAAACGTAACCAGATAAAGACATTTTTCAAATTTTGTGCTCGGAATAACCAGATAAGACCATCATTATTTTCGTTTATTGTAGTTATAATTTATTTTATCTATTCAAATTGAATATGCATATGATGGCTAATATATATTTATCTGTTTATTTAAAAAACTCCTATACACTTTTAAATTATAAACATTTTAAAATTTTACAATATTAATACAATACAAATACAATATAAATGGTCGTAAATTTAAAAGAAATGTCAGAAAATAGAAATTTCTTGAATAAGTTAAAAGAATTCATTGAACAATTGCTAATTTTGTAATTTATTAACCTGCTTTATATAATTAAATTAAAGAACGCGCTCTAAAATAAACGCGAATCGCACTATCAGATAAGTTCACAGTTCCCGGAATAACCAGATAAGTCCATACTTTTATCAGTTCTTACTCGCTTTTAACACATCAGAAAATGTATAATCTGTTCAAACCAGCGTGTAAATATGTGTTTTAAATTTTTCAATTGACTAGTCAAGTATCGCGACTCATCTCGTTTCTCCCGATCTTACATATAAGTTTGAATATTAAAACCCGTTATTCTCGGAAACTCGAAAAGTGGACTTATTCGGTTATTCCGGGAAGCCACAGAATTTTATTCATATCAAATTAACTAACAACGTATCATTCTCCAAGAAATGCAAATCAAAACCTCTTGTATAAGACCATTGAAAACTTTCTCCGCCTTGGGTCCTATGAAATTGATGAAATTTACAAAGAAAAAATACCAAAATGTAGAATTTAAAGAAGAAAAAATTATAGAAAAATTAATCATTGTCGTTATTTAGTCAATTTCTTAAGAAACAATGCTTCATCTTGTGTGGATTTTGGTGATCCACAACACAAACAATTCACTTATCCTTTGATTGTATTAATAGAATTTTTATTGCAGAAGATACGGTTATTTAAAGGTATAAGAAGTTATGATTTATTGAATTTTTATTTTTTTCAAAAATTAAAGAGAACCAAATAAGATATTTTTGGAGGGAACAGATTAAATTCTATCTTTGTTTATCTTATTTTTTTTTACTCTACCTCTCTCTTTTTCTCTGTTCTACCATTATCCCTGCAACGAGGTGATTTTCCATGCAAAGAAGCATCAGCAGCAGCAGCAACAGCAGCAGCAACAGCAGCTTCGTCTCAGCCGCCAGCGCGCGCACGCTCGTTTTTGCTATTCTCGCTCGGTCAATGACGGCTTATTGTATGTTAAGCGTGAGAATTGCGCGCACTTTATATATACATATATACCTATATACGACGAAGAGCTTGTATTATATAGTGGCAACTATGTACAGGCCGTGATTCCTGCGACACACAGCACGCGCACCACGAGTGTCTTAGACGCTGGCGAGAATCCCGGAATATAGGCACACACATACAATCTCCTTATACACACATACGTATACACATATATTATAGTACACATGAAGAGTGAACAATAATAATGACGACGCTGATGGCGGTGCGGCTATAATACGTTGACGTTGTCGTTGTCGTCGACTTCGCATAATGATTCGTAACGCGCTTGACTCGTTAGAATTCATGCGTAATGCACTGGCAATGGAGGGTTATATTTGATCTCTATTTTCGTCGGGCTTTTAAGGCTTGATTTTGCATTGATTGGTCTTTTACGTTGACGAGGAAGTGAATTTAGAAGCGTGTTGATACAATTTCAAATAATTGTATTTTTCTTTTACTGATATTCGTCATGGAAAACTTGTTATCTGAAGTTTTTAATATTTTAATATTATTAAAGCAATAGTAGTAGATTATTATATTTTGATAATATTGTTGTATGAGTTAACTCAAAATAATTTAAATACTAATTTAACTTGGCCATTTTCCTAATTCTCTATTTCTACTTATCCGAAATTTTGAATAGCCAATGTCGGCAGCTTCCAAATATAAAAAAATGCATCTTGCATATATATGTTGCAGGAAATTTTATTTAACATAATGAACTTTTCGTGAAAGATCTTTAAAACAACTATATTTTTCTTTTTTTATTTTTAAATTATGTTTAATCTGTTATTTATTATTTAAAAAAATGTGCTTATAATTTTTTAATAAATTTCTAAAGAAATATCCGATTTATTGACTTAGAATTTTAGCAACTTATTTCATTTATTTGAGACAATATTGGGATAAAATTTCGAATGATGATATTTGTTTTTGAGAAAAAATTATTTCAGAAAAATATAAGGCTTTGTGCAAAAGAAATCATTTATTTGAGATTAAAAAATCTTTTATTTATAATAAAAATGTATTCAATTATTTGTATTTAGTATATATTTAAGTATTTTCTTGGGAAGTTGCAATTCAAATATAATATGTAATAATTTTTTTTGGTGAAAATAAATTTTACAAAATTCAAATTTTGACTAAAAAGTTTTATAATTTTTTTAATTGTATTACACTTTATATTAGTTTTAATTGAATAATTTGTAAAAAGAAATGAGAGATTTTTCTATCATATAACTATTGCGTAGTTCGGTGTAAAAAGCAAGAAAGCGTTATACGTGTTTTCTATGCGCGTCACAACAATCAAGTTTCTGAGATATTTCGTCTGTTTAATTCCTGCTGTTTATTAGTACATGTATATCTCTCCCTCCCCCAAATGCATACGTACATACGTACCTATACGGACATTTAAATTAAAAAAAAACTAGTGTATTCACATTTCTAACGTGTATTATTAAAATTAGTTTTGATGCGAATATTCATAGAAAAAATTGGGCGTGGTACATTTAATTATTATAATAAAACATTTTAAAACAGTAATAAAACATCATTTAGAAGGAGCTGTAAGTGTCAATGTATTGGCAGAGGTTTCTATTTTAACACAATATTCCAATTTGGTGCAATTTCGTGATCCAAAAGTTCCGAACTCTCCTCGTTAGTATTATTTATATTACTTATTTAATAGTCAAATGGAGTATTCTTATACTTAAACTTACGAAGTTTTACAGTTTATGAGTTAATTTATGTTTTCCAATATTGTCCGAATTTGGTAACTTGTCACCTAATATTGCCAACATCGGGGATGTTTTAAATTTTTTTTTCTTGATGCATTTGCAAAGAGACATTGTAGTAATAAAATAAAAAGTTTCTTTAACTAAATAATATAATTAGTAGATATAGATTAAAACGTAAATAATTAACAATGGTCTTGACCTAATTCTTTAGAATTAAACATCAATTTAAACAACTTCGTCTCTAACCATTCCACTAATACATTTGATCTCCATATTTTAAAAGATTGCCGCGCAGTAGATGTGACACGAGCGACTCTCTCATTTCATATGTTGGAATACATTGTCTCTCGAATAGTTCGCTCGTCGTTAAGCAGGCTTCATTATCTCTTTTTCTCTTTCTGTTTTCCTGTATATAGTGGAAAGCCACGTGGTATTAGAATTCATTAAACATCAATCTTTGCATAATTAAAGCTCCGCAAAAATCTATAGTATGCCGTCCCTTCCTGTCTGGTCCAGTTACATGGTTAATAGGAATTTATTTAAATCGGCTTTGGCGATCGACACTTTTATTTTCTTAAAGCAAAAGGTTTGAACGATCAAATTTTTAAAGCCTAAGATTACAATGAATTTCAATAGTTTGGATCCCCCGAGTCGAAATATCCAATTTTTAGAAAATGTATGTACGTGTATTTGTGAACGCTATAAATTCATTCGTGCCATAATTCGTAAACAAAAAATATATCAGTTTCTAATTTTGAAAATACATAAAGCAAATGCTGAAGTTCTGCAAATTAAATTCTAGTGATAATTAGATGATATTAAGTTGGTTAAAAATTTTTGATCGCGTGGTTCAGAAATCTGCTAGAAATTAGAGCACATTCTTGAACTACTAGTAATTTTCTTTTCTTACACTGAGAAAAATGTACGTAGAGGCTACTACTATATCCTATAGTTGTCAAAATATAGTTACGGTTTCTATTTTTTTGGGTAAAATATACATATTTTGTTAGTTATTGATACTATATTTTAGTATTATTAGTATTAAATATGGTTGTAATGATTTTGCACTATACATTATGGCAATAGTAACTATATTTTCTCATCAGGGTACCAACTTTTTCATGGGTAATCGGATTCAAATTAAGTTCTTCTTCTTCTTCAAAAAAAAGAAATCTTAAGAAAGTTAACACAGCCAAAATGGTGCAGACGTTTGTTTATTCTGGATCAAGGAAATCTCAAGTTGTATAAAAGATTCTGAACGTCAGATAATTTTATAACCGAAAATCACGTATTAAAAACGAAGTATAAACAAAACGTGTGATAATATTAGATATTATTCTTTTTATATGATAAAAGAACGATATGTAAAAATTTGTTTTTACTGATATTATAATTAGCATTTACGAATTTAAATTGAAGAGTTCTTCAAGAAATTATTTTACTAAAGCAGTTAGCAGCGATTTATCTTTCACGTGAATATAAATTATGAAATTTCATAACAATAAAGAATGATAATCGTGCAATCGATAGGTAATTTTATTGTCAATTGTTATACGTACTGTGCTAATATATTATTTACACTTTTCTTATCCATCAAATGATCAGCAAATATTTTACTTGCTGTTCCTTTAAGAACATTCTGCAGAATCAGTACATGTTTCATTATAGAGGGACTTGTTCTACTAGCATCAAAAGAAAAATTTATGTTTAGATGATGCTTCAAACATTTATATTGAAAGAAACCTTAAATTAGTAATTTTTTTATCTTAACTATCTCTATGTGCTGAAAATGTACAATCATTATTAAACCGTTGACATACAGAAAGGATAACAATGATAACAGTGATTGAGAAAACTGAAAATTTTTAGACTTTTACTCCATGTGCATGATTATGAGCACTAAATTAACAATTTTATTTATCTTTTAAATATTGACTAGCACAATATAGCTTTGTATCTACTATGTGGTTAGTAAACTTGCATTAATTAAAAATAACAATAACTTTTGGATAATATTTACTGCGTACTAAAATGAAATTTATCGTAATTTGATAAGAAGCTGAACACTAAAATGTTAAAAATCCTTGAGTAATATATTGTCTCAAAGACGTTAAGCAACGGCCAGAAAATGTCCTGAATCTATGGAACTTGGAATTTATGAAAGTGCGTATATTCAGTGTTAACAGTTGTCAAAACTATAGTTATTTAGCAAAGTAATAAAAACGATAAACGATTGCCATTTTAAAAGATTTTAGAATCCTATTTTACGTAAAGTTATTTGCAATAGACCAATCAGCATCGTCTGCGTGTTCTCAAAATTATTGAGCACATTCAACCAGGCTCACACATACCAAACAACTTGTGCAAAATAGCGTTTGACGAAGGCAAAAACGAAAACAGAAAACAAAGCATCTATTACATGTGCTACACGCTTCTCTCTCTCTCTCTCTCTCTCTCTCTCTCTCTCTCTGTCTCTGTCTCTGTCTCTCTCTTCCTCTTATCCTAGCCACGTGTGCAACGTAGTCATATCAGATGCAACTAGCGCTCAAGTGGCCTCAACCTCCAATCACCTCGTCGTGTACACGAAACGCATCAATCCTCACGACAAACACTTTCTCGTAAAAGCGCAGATCGACAAAGGAGTGGGGGATAAAGGCATCAAATCACAGCGTAGGTGCCAAAATCCCCGATCACTCTTGACTGGTTGCAGGCCCTCTATCTCCCCACCTCGCCCCCTAGCTTTAGGGGTCTGTTCTCGCTTTAAAAGCTGTGCGAGCGGGGTCAAACAACCTCGCGCGACGCCTCGACGTCTCGCTGTCACTTAGCTGACAGTGTGGCCGCAAGCACACATACACACACGCACACACAAACACATACGCGTGTGTATGCGCGGTGTATATAGTTAGTGGTAACGCGATAGCGACGAAAGAAGAAGAGGGAGAGAGAGAAAGAAGAAGAAGAAGGAACGGACATAACGTTAACAATACGAGACGCGCGCACGGTGTCCAGGCCAGTTTGATGGAGAGCCGAAGGCGAGGCCTCACTGCTTGTTGCTTATCCACGGTGTCGAGGTGGGTCGGAGGGAACGACTCTCTCTGGATGTGATTATCACCTCCTGCTGCCACTGCTGACCCACGAGCCACACCCGCATCCGCGATTCTCGTCGCATATGTAACCCGCCGTGAATTCGTTCAAGTGTCGCGAGAAAAAAAGAGAAGATAGTGTAATTTGGTCGACGGCTGGTCTCGCATGCAGGAGATCGCATAGTGTGCAACGTGGAGAACAGTGCGTGATCGTAGTAGCAGAGGAGAAAACGAGATATAGTCATGGCAATGATTATACGAGAACTGTACCGGGGGTACAAGTACATTAACGAAGATGTAGCAGGTAACAATTACTGGATTACCAAAGGGATTTTGCAGGAGGTTTTGTGGCTAGGTAATGAGTTGTGATTTGGGATGAATCGAACTGATGGCAGCTTCAAAGTGTACAATCTTTGAGATCAGTAACATTGATGGCATCGTTGTTGGCTAGCAGATGTTTCATAATCTACTTCAACTTTTCAAATCTATTTTATATATTTTTGGTTCAAAGGATTGTTATTTATTGCTAGAAGTCGATGTCTGTTTGGAGATGAGATCTTTATACTTCTCATTAGGAAGCAGTATTAAGCCAAAGATAATTAAATTTAAATCACTTTATAGATCGTTTGCTTATCGTCTTTCTGCATAGACATGATTTGTCGACGATACAGTTTTTGGTTCACTTCTAAATATTTATTTGAGTAGACAAGATTTTTAAGGGTATATTTACAGAAAAAAGTACTCTTAAATAGTTTTTGATGGTTTCAATAATATTTCTATAAGATATTTATATTGGAAAACAAAATGCGTCGAAAACCTTTCTTTTTCAAAAGAATGTCTTGAAATCAATTAATTAAATAAAAACAATGACGTTGGCAGGGCCGAAATCGTCGATATTTTACATCCCATTAGAAATAGATGAATAGTTCATATTACCTTATTTAAACAATGATCAAAAAATGTAAAAAAATTCTTTTTTACCGAATCTTGAGACAATGAAAACTTGAACAATGTTTATATTTTTAATGAACCGTAATAGTTAAATATAATTTAAACAGGATATTGTTAAAAGTCTTCAGAATGTACGTTTTTTATTGTTATCAATAATTTGCAATTCACGTTTGGTATAAACATTTATAGGTATGTTACTAACTGATTACCAATGTTAAATAGGAAAAGTCTGAATTATATTTGTATGTATTTGAAATTCTGATGCTTTGCCGAGTAAATTTCATCGACGGTGGAATTCGCTGATGACTGAAAGCTTTTTTAACTGATCTAATGAAATAGAATATTTTAAAATATTTATTCTTTTTATGTTGACATTTTTTATCACGTATTAATAATTTTCCTACAACTTTTCATATTATTCTTTCATTAATTTTACAAAGTTTCAAATAATCATAGAAATCATCTGCATTTATAACAGCAAAAAAAAATAATCAAGAATATAATAATGGTTACATTTGCTCAACATAAATTTTAATAATTAGCGTTTAAATTTACTGAAACAATTATAATCGCTAAAAAAATATTAACAACATTCTCAGTTTTCGCTTGAATCTTTTCTTGTATGAAACGTTCTTTTATATGAAATTATAGATTTGGAAAAATTACACCTGTACAATAGCAACTTAATATATCCAAAGCTCTCATACTCGTACATTAACAAAATTATGCTATAAGACGCTGACGTCGATATAGACGTCGAATCGCATAACAAGCCGCTTGCTACGGTTCCCACATTTTTCGCTGTGAATGCAAAAGTCTAAAATACCATGTAACGCTTAGTTAAACGTACCTCAATAACTTCTTAAAAATTAAAAGAAATAAACTATTATCAAATTCTTTAATTAACTCTAAATCGAAATATTGCCCTTAGTCATATTTCTTTAATTTTTAATATACTAAATAAATATCATTGAATGTTATATTTTCTATGATTCAGTTAATTTTATTCAGAATTTCATTTATCATAAAAGTATCAATATTTGAAATTTTTATTTTATATCATTTTAATTTAATTTCTTTTTTGTTTTCTATATAATCACCCTGATATAAAATGTTTTATGTACTTTTTATAGTTTATATAAGATATAACCATTAGAAAAGGTTTATTAAACAAAAATCAAAATTTTTTATATTAACTTTTTATTTTATTTCAGATCCCAGAACAAAAGATTGGTTTCTAATGTCATCACCATGGGCGGGCCTAGCACTTTTAGGTTTTTACCTTCATTTTATCTACAGGCTTGGTCCAAGCATAATGGCGAACCGGCAGCCGATGAAATTAGATAGATTAATGCAAGTTTACGACATTGTACAAATAATATTAAGTAGTTATCTTTTTTATAAGGTACAGTTTTCATCTCATAACTTGTATAAGAATTTTGAACAAACTTATCAGAATCTTATCTTGTTTAGGCTTGCGTACTAGGATGGTTAGCCGACTACAAATGGTCGTGCCAACCAGTTGATTATTCGAATACCCCCAAAGCCATTGAGGTAATGACTAAAAATTCATTATATTCAAATAAATACTTAGCATTATTTCATTTGAATTAGATTTAAATTGTAGCTATTTTAATTTTATTTATTTTCATTTAGCTGCGAAAAAAATTGTCAATGTTAATTTACCACACGTTTCTTTTAAAATTCTAAACACAACGTTATTTTTAATAAAGTGTTTTAATTTTTAAACGCAAGTCAATAACTTCTGTTTAAACACAGATACTTCCATTTATTTATAGCATATACGTTCCTTTAAATTAGAGCCATCTAATTCATCGAAACATTTAAATTAAGATAATGCTTAAGAGTCATTGAAGTAACTAACGACAATTGCATTTTCCAGATTGCTTCTACTGTGTATCTGTACTTCATCGTAAAAATAATAGATCTCCTCGACACAGTTTTCTTCGTCCTGCGAAAGAAAGATAACCAAATATCTTTTCTCCATGTTTATCATCACACCGGGATGGTGATAGGCACCTGGGGTGGAGTAAAATACTTTGCAGGAGGACATGCCACATTCTTAGGTAACGAAAATCATATTTTATGAATATTCTTTTTTGTATTATCAATTTTATTTGATTAAGCACATATATTGTCTTTAATATATCTGTAAAACAATTGAATCAATTTTAATAACATCACGTATGAATAAATCGTAATTATAAGTAAATCTTTTATACAATAAAGATTTAGTGTTTTGTTATGATTGTATTAAATGATATTGAAGATATCAAATATAATAACGGTCGATTTTTTAGAATAGAATGTTCGTTTTTATTTGTAAAACTCTTTAACGCTAGTTTTTTGAGCAATTTTTAGTTACAAATAAAAATAATATGTATGAAAAGTACAAACAGTTCAACAATTAAAATAGTGAAAAAAGAATATAAATTTTTCTGAGAAATTACCAGGATTTTAACTATATACGCATTACTATCATATTCATTATGTACTAGTTAAATTGTATAAATAACTTATAACGAAGATTTAAAATTCTATTGCCCATCTTCTCATTACATAGCCATATTAGAAAACAGTTTGGAATATGCAACATTGATTGTATGTATTTCTTAACTAGATTTACTAAACTAAGATTAGTATTCATCCACTTTCTTATAATTTTATTATTTTACAATGAAAATTAAAAATAACATGACAAAGTAGAATCAATAGTCATTATATACACGAAAATTTGCATGAACAAAATTTTTTCATAACATCAGAAGCTGAAGATGTTTTGTAAAAATGAAAATGCGATATTCTATCGTACAATTAACGTAAATTGTAGCCATTGGAATAAAAATTTGTAAAACTCATCAAATAATTATCATCTTATTCATATGTAAATACAAATCCTCCCGTAAAAAAACACGTATCTAAGTCTAGCTATCAATAATTCTGATCCGTTGCTTTTGCATATAATGGAAAATAATGCAAAGAATGAGGTTAGACTTGAATCCTCAGTATTTTCCACTACGCGTAAAAAACACAAAAGAATTAATTTTCTTTCTAAGGAATGATAAGTATGAGGAGTGGACGAATATACGTCAATACAAAATATTCCGCAATTTGACAGTGTCTCAAAAACACATCTGGTCGATAAATTATTAATACTTGAACATTTTTTTATGTTTCTACAACATTGTTACTTTTTTCTATATTGTATATCTAGTAACAATACTAGAGATAGTCACTATACAAAATTTTTAATTTGAATAAAATAACTTTCTTTTAATTACAAATAATTTAAAAATCGTTGCAAATCACTGCAATCTAAATTACAAAGTATTCAATCATGAAAATTGATGAGATTGTTTGAAGTGTAATGAATTCGCGTATAAGTATATAGAAAATAATTAAATATGGAAATGGAAAATAGGGCTGAATCTAATTATATTGAATTGTTTTATCAACTTTATTGCATATCAACTTTATTTCTCAGTCTTTTCCAAAAGTCTATGGACCAGTGAAATTCTAAATATTGTTATTTATAATAAAAATATGTACATTTAATAGAAATAATAACACTTTTTAATACAAAATATTATAACTTATTGTAGGTTTAGTCAATTCATTTGTGCACATCGTCATGTACACGCACTACCTGGTGATGTCTTTGAAGATCTCAAAACCTTGGTGGAAGAAGTACATCACACAGATTCAACTTCTCCAGTTCTTCATGATACTCTTTCACTTCGCGCAGCTTCTCTGGACAGAAGATTGCGGATTTCCACGCTGGCCTGCGGCTATCTTTATTCCTCAAAATCTATTCATGATCGTTCTCTTCAGTGACTTTTACTACAAAGCCTACATTAAAAAACCCACGAAACCTGCGAAATCGGCAGTTCAGCAAAATGGCCAAATCCATTCGGAAATTCCCAATGGTAAACCCAAGACCCAGTAAATTTCTTTTTACACACTAGCGCATATGATTGCGAGAATACTAATGGATTGATGAAGAAAAACTGTCTCTAGGTTTTCACTGCTAGCTATCCGCTGAATGAAATACAATTGACTTAAGTTATGTCCCAAACTAGAATCTAATAAATTATTACTGAACAAATTGGAATGGCTTGAATATAAAGTCAGAATAAAAATTTCATGAATTCTATTAAAAAAATATCAGTAAAATTTTCAAGTAACTCTCATCGAATTAATATTTGAAATAGCATAAAATAATGAAAAGTTTCATAAAATTTATAGAAATAAATTACAAAAATAATGTAGATTTCGCTTAACTCAAAGTTATGATTTCTTTGATCGATGGGACTAATCGTACATTCTTTTTTATACACTATAAACATGGTCTCGTTACACTTACTTTTGCTTTCGAGATTATTTTCCTCTATATTAAAAATTTATACAGAGAATACTACAGTCCAACATTCTTTCTGGATGAAGATTTTACTCTTTTAAGAGAAAAAAATTTTATTTTTCAAGCGGAACATGTTTCTAATGCACAATCGTAACTATATCGTTAACATCGATATTGTATATAGTTCCAGGACATTAGACTGATAACGATGCGAATGGGCGTAATAGATGCGAAATAATGTGTGTAATACAGCAATTGAGTGCGAATCGTATACTACTTTAATGAAGTATATTTTGTACCGACGTTATGTAAAAATAACTTGAACCAAGTGAAATGACTCAAATGTTAAATGCATTTGAAAGTTTCGTAAATGTGTACTAAAGAGTTCAAACGAAGACGATATAGAGCCAATTATATGAGTCACGTTACTGAGCTCGTAAATGATTTTATATCACTTATTAGTAAGATAACTACTATGCTTTTGCATTTTAATTGTTAGGTCAATAATTTTTTTTTTTTTTTTGCATTGTAAGTATATTTTGTGAAAATTTTGTTGAAAATTTAAAAGTTAATGAGATATAAGTAATGGAACATGAAATAAACGTTTATAAAAGCGAAGTTTCATATGCGCCTATTTAAGTATTTGTAGAAAAATTAAGATTTTTTACAAATTTTCATAAGATATACTTATTTCTTATAACATATTATACGAAAGAACATCTTATTAGAGAAGATGAACTTGACATGAGCATTTTATTATTCTTGCCATAATGACACAAGGGTTTGGTGTTGTGTCTTTTATTTTATTATAACTGTTAAAAAGTTAAGAAAATAATTTTGTAAAATGATATCACTTAAATTAGTAATATTCAATTGATAAATAATTTTAAAATGTTAATTTTTATGGCAATTTTAATAAGCATAAAAGAATAACTTCTTTTTAATATATTGTCTTCAATTAAAAGCTTAAAAATATGTGGTAATATTTTGATCGAATTTTTTGATCTGTACTTTTTCTGTAATTCACAAGCATTGTATTTAATGTCACTCACACATCATCACTTCACATAAAAGGATTGTTTGTAACAATACTGCTTGATTTTAATATCTATATATCCAGTACGAAAAATGTAACGGTTAGAAAAATCGTTTGCATTATTTTCATACTATATAGTGCTGTTTGTATGTATTTTTAATTACGAACAATAGGACTAAAGAATACTGTCATACCTTTAAGAATATCCATATTAATAGTAAAAATGTATTTATATAACTAGAATGATTAAAAAAATAATTTCTATAGTTATTATTCAGATGTTTAATTAAAATGTTTTCTTACAATAAATAAAAAATGATGAACATCGATTTTTCTGAAATTACCACTCTATTCCATGCACAAGCAAAATTTTATTACATTTTTACATGATTATAATGTATAAATTCAGAATTGGGAACTAATGTCTTTATTTTCTTCACCAATTTATTTCAATTATTCAATAGATTTTAATCATTGTTTATTTAATTGAGATGTTAAACAGAAGTTACAATATCGTTTTTCAAATATTGAATACTATATTTAAGATTAAATTCTTTAATTGCGTTAATTTATAGAAAGAATTACAAGGTTTTTAATGGAACAAATAATTTTACTTTCAAATGAATAACTTATAATTAACTTAGATAAGTTCACAGTCATTACAATTTATGACAGATTTTATACGCTAAATAATGATGTAAGGATTGCAGACATGCTTTTATCAGCTTCCTGCGCATCGACTTTCTTACTTGCCTGTGAACAAGATTGAAATGATATAACAACTTCATCGAAATAGTGAAATGCTATATTTCCATATTATGGCAAGCGATAATTTTACATTTTTTTTATATAATATCATAGCTCCAAGAAATATAATTGTACTGGATAAACAAAAAGTTTACTTCTATAGATTTTTTTTTTTTGTGAATAAGGATATATCCGGGAATGAAGAAATCTGACTTTATATCAGAATAAAAATTGATTAAAACATTGGAGTATAAATTAAAAAAAACAAATTATTATTTAATTATTATATACTATACGCAAACTAAGTGATTACAGATTATTAGAAAATAAGTACTACAGAATTTAATTTATATTTATCGGTTCTATAAAGACCAAAATGGTTTGCACACCTATGAGAAATTTTGAATATTATATTAATATTTATCAATAAAAGTGTATTGACCATCTTACTATTTAGTGATTAAAAATGTAATTCTCTTTATTTTCGAAATCATTCTAGATATAATTCATTATAATATTGCCGTTAAAGATGTTTCAATATTTCAAGACCGCTTGATAATCTTAATTTTATGTCGTATATACTTAATATTTAGCTACATGATAGACTGCATCGTATGTAAACGGCATCCGCTCACTTATTATGCAAAGATGAACATTTTATATTAACTATGTAATAGGGAGTGTTCTTGTATTACACGCAGAGTGACGGATCTTCTATAAATTGTTAATTTAATCAAATCTGAATGATATGACGATCCGAAATTTCCAATTACGAAACAAAATTTCACTGTGGTATGTAGTCTATGATTAACTATGTAACGAGGGTAAAAAACCACAGAATCTAAAGTGTCCACGAAACTTTATGAGGAAATCAGAATTTTTACATACATTAAGAAATCTAGTTTGGAAATTCGAAAAAATCAAATTTAACAATAAATAAATTTCTTTTTATAATGAAATATTCTTTTTTAATAAAATACATAATTCAGTCATCGGAAGGATAATGAAAAAACTAAAACCATATAAAAGAATTAAACTAAAATATAATAACCAATATAGTGAGAATAATTAGTACATTACGATACA
>JAYJLV010037372.1:0-10809 GCA_036873485.1 Torymus texanus
TAAGACTGTAAGACCGATGTAAAAATTCTTATCAGTGAATGGTAAACAGTCGACGTAAGTAATATTTGTAATTATTTACATAGAGATTGATAAATGTTTATGGAACGTCTATGGCTTGAAAGGCAGCATAATTGAACCTGCAGAGATGAAAAAAGCATATAATGTAATTGTTAACAAAATGCATGATATGCCCTTTTCATTTACATACTTTCAATACTGTAAAGTAATAATATTATAATGTAAAGTATTAAAAATACTAATTCTTTATCACGACATTTCCTATTCTCCTTTTAATAAAAAATTTTTTTCAGCAGTACCTACTAACGAGTACAAAAGATAAATAAAAAAATATCCTTCAATATATATTCTCAATCTACAAAAAGTCTGTATTATCTATAAATAATATAATACAAACGTTTAATACATAATCAATCATTAAGTCTTAAAGATGTTCACTGGTAGCTCAGACTATACTCCTATACTGTATGCCGACTCACAGCCTTGCACTCGGTCTCTCTTGCTCTCATGCGATCGTGTGAAGAGTTGGCTAAAATAATACCTCTATAACGTAGTACCATTTGAAAACTGTATCGGTGAGATTACTTATTCTTTAAACTGCATTCTTAATACTACTCAACATCTTATTTTTGTTTCAATAGACATAAAAAATCTCATTTTTTCAAGCCTTTTCTATATCACAAGCTAGTGTTTTTGCCATTTTAAGAACTAATCGTCTTTACATAATCATCGCTTAACCGTCGAACATCCTTAAAATTTACTTTCAAACATTGAAATTCAGTCTCGAGGTTCGATAGATAACCAAAATCCTCCTTCTGCATTAACAGAAAAACTCGTCTTATCATATTTGAGCGGTATACATGTCTTTGCATTTGGCTTCAAATTAAACTTGGATAACAGGTAAAAGAATAAAATCTTTGTCTCGAGGATGGCAAATCGATTTCCAATACAAGCACGTGGTCCAATACCAAAGCCAAGATTCAGCGAGTCGTTGATTGTCATCTTCTCACCGTAGTATCTATCAGGATCAAATTTCTCCGGGTTCTCATAGTACTGAGGATCCATGTGTATAGCTGACGTGGGAATGAAGATGTTCGTACCCGGTTCCATGACGTAGGGCTTGCCACCAGGTAACGCAGGTGGAAGCTCGAACGTTTTAGTGCAAAGTCGATCGATGAAGCTCGCCTGAGTATGACGGCGCATCGACTCACGAAAGATAGCATCGAGGTAGGGCATACTCGTAATAGCTTCATAAGTTGGGTTACCACTGGTCTCTCTGAGGACATCGTCTATCTCGGTCTGCAGCCTCTTCTGGATATCAGGATTGAGTGCAAGCTCATGCGCTATGATGCACATCTGAGTGGACGTGGTGTCAAAGCCTCCGAAGAAGAATATGAAGGCCTGAGCTGTCATCTCCCTCATATCTAACTTGAGATATTTGCTCTGCTTACCCCTAGCATCCATCATTAGCTGCAGCATGTCTGGTCGACTGATGCCCTTGTCATCCCTCGTCTTCACTGTTGTGCTCACCACATTTTCAAAGAATGTGGCAACCTTCTTGCTTATGAACTTGATCTTCAGAATCCTCATGAGCCATGGTAAGGCCTTGTACAGAAATACTTTAAGAGTAAAGATACCGTCCAACTTTGTAGCCTCTCTTCCGAGAGTGTAAAATTCGTTGTTAGGCTCCTTCAGTGAATCGATGCTTAAACCAAAAGCGCATGTGGCTATAACATCATTTGTATACTTAGTAAACAAATCTTTAGAATCTATCATTTTCCTCTTCTCATCTGGCTGTTCAGCCATCCATTTGATAAAATTTTCACCGCAAACGACCATTAACTCGTACATAGTTTTCATCTTACTCGAAGTAAAGGCTGGACTGAGCAAGCCTCTTGATTCCTTCCACTTCTCCCCAGAAATACTGAAGAGATTACCACCGAATAGTGGGTCAAGATTCACATCTACAATGATCTTATGATCCGAAAAATTGTCGAAATTCTTTATGGTGATACTCTTAATAAGCTTCGGATCGCGCAGGATTATAGACGGTGTCGTGAAATCGAAGTTACCCACGTACTTTGCTTCTTTATTAACATTATACAAATCTTGAAATACTTCACTGATGTGCCTTGTGCGAAAAAACAGAGCAGCCATGTTGCCGAAGAAGGGCCATCCTGGCAGATATGGAATACCACGTTCTTCGAAGTAGCTGAGTTTCCTCTTGAAATAATAATACACCGCTGCGCAGACAACAGCCACGAGCGTCCACGTGAGCAACGCCATTTTAATTTAAAAACTGCTGGCTTCTACCGACTGAAACTCGACAAGCATAGATGTGAACGCGAGAAGAGTAACACGCAGACTACCAGCTATACGATCCGACCTTCTAACCAAAGCAGTCACTGCCCCTTCCTCAATTCTTCTCTGCTCCTCTCCGAATAAGGAAAGTGGCGATATAGGCGGCTTTGGCGTTCGGTCATTATCCTCTTGAAAGAGTTTGGGCACATTGCATTCTGTGACACAACTATGGATTCGTCCAACTATATTTGAATTACCTTATTAGTATTTTTTTGAGAGAACATATACTAGTATAGTTTTATAGTAAAATTATACATACATATCCATATTGAATAATTGTTCAAAATAATTTCATTGATTTTTTTGTTTCTTATATATTATTTTGTATAATCAGATTATGATTTTATTTTATACTCACAACTACGAGTGGCAATTTTACCTTATATGCAAACTCAAACCTTATACATAAATAGAGCTTAGAAAGTCGTGACTCATCGTTAAATTATTGCATCATTGAAAGTAAATTTCTCGCAAATCGTTATAAATTTAGTCTATGCCTAATTAAAAAAATAATCTACTTACATCTTTCCTTTTCAATCACAAATAGGTTTTTAATCTTCAAACTGCGTCTAAATTGCTCGTAATCATATCTATAAATAGATTACGATAGATCAGTATCAATGATTTTAGCTGAAATGAGTTAATAAAGCAATGAATTCAGCTGTAATACCTATATAATAATTGTAAGTCAATGAAATTTAACGAGTGATTTTATACTTACTAAAAAGTCACCGTTGTACCTGTTGTATGCACTTTCAGTTAGGTATAGTTTGTTGGAATATACTCCTGCCGTGAAGAATTGCCTTTATTATACGTGGGCTGCGCAGGTACCGCGGTTTGACCTTGACAAATCTGCAGCCAGTCAAGAGTTCACATGACGTCAATTTCGTGGATATTCCCGCATATTTCGTCTTATTGAGCAATATACGTGTAAAATCTACTAGAATAAGAGTTTATCGTAGCTTCTTATCTTATTGAAGTTTCGATCGATGCAAAACCCGTTTATGGCTCATTTTTCTCATTTCAGTATGCAATTGATTGCAAAAATAAAGTTGAAATAAGGAATTGTGCCAATGAGGTTAATCTTGTATGAATTGAAACAATAATTTCAGTAATGTACAGTTATTACTAGTAAATTGATTTTTCTTTTTTCGTAGAAAAAGTTATTTAAAAGTTTTAAAAGATTTTTAACTAAATAAATATGTACGAAAATCTTTATGATACGCTCGAGTCTATTGCTTGGCTATGGCGGTTATTAGGAATTCACCCTTTTATTATCAAACATTCTTCTGGCTCGCAAACATATCGTATAAGCACATTTTTAATAATATTTCAGTGCATAATTGTTGCAGCTACTATTCAATATAGTTATGAGTTTTACTATTTTCTTGAAAAAATGTATAAGTATTAACATTAATAATATTATTAAACATTTATACTATAACTGTAGTGTTACATCATCACCAATATTTGTTGTGATTGCATAATTCTACGAAAAATGAAATTTTGTTATGTTATCTTTATTATTATTACAGGAGGCAGAGAATGCAAGGACTAACTCTTTCTTTAATAACAGCACACATACAACACATTTCTTCCATGATTTGTATAATTGATGCTATAATTTTGAAATTTATTTTTGCTAAGAAGGTAACTTAATGCACATGTCAAACTTAAAAACAATAAAATTTGATTAATTATAATATGAACAAAAAACCATCTTACAAAGATTATTAGTACGATAGAGAAACTCTCAGTTCAAGATAAATACTTAAATGAAATAAACTGTCGTATAAATTATTTGCTGGTTGCAAGAAGAGGACGATGGCTTATATTCATCTTTTTATTTCTGATATATCTTCAAATTCAATCTGAAATTTTTACAGACTTTCGAAGGTAATAAAAAACCATATTAATATCCCTCATAATAATAAAACAATTTTTAAAACATGTTTAGCTACCTTAAATTTTATAAATATTAAAAAGGGGGTTTTCTATAATTATTCGTTCATTCGGAGATTACTTGCTACTACTGCAAGTGGTAGATATTATGCTATTTTCCTGGCTTGTGGCAAACGTTGGTATAAGATTCAAAGAATTGAATAGAGGACTAGAAGTCAGTGTAGTGAACATGCAAATTCAAAATTGTATGGTAAGCTTTTCGTATTTTACCACCTTGAATAAGACTACAATATTCAAAAACTTACTTAGAAGAGGTAATAACTTTGGATCCGCTTGATAAAGATTGAATTCATGTTTCTTTGCAATCTTTTCATAAAAAATGCAATAGACTGATGTATCCAGTTGGTTTTATGCTATTTTAACCAAAATTATGCTTTTATATTTTGCATTCTTTATAGAAATACATCGTATACTCATTTTGTGAAATTCTACTGTAAACATAAAAAATACTACTATTTTACTTGTTTGTTTAATTAGAATAATAAAAATTAAAATATTCTGAAAAGAGGGATAATTAACTAATAACTTTGATTAATAACTCCTGTAAATTAATCCTGTAAGTTAAATTGTAAATTATTATTAATAACAATATTTTATTGATGTTGACAACTTAAATTTTAAGAAAAAAATTTCATTCCTAAATAATCTCCTAGTGAATTCAGAGTTATTACTATTCTTAACAGATTCCGAGTGAAAACCGTTTCTTTATAAACAGTATGTTATTACTGACACCTTATTCAAAGACTCAAATTTATAAAAAGTATAATGAAATTTTAGTCAAAATATTTTTTTTTAGTTCCCCGCATATCAGAAATTTTTTCATACATCAACGAAAGTGCATGCAGATCTCTGTAATATTTGTAAAGAACTCAATAGAATATTTGTCTTAAGTATAGTAAGATTAATAAGTATATGAAAATGATAATAATATATTTTACTGATTAAATTATTGTTGCTATTACTTATTCAATTATTTTATAATTTTTATATTTTTAATTTATAAGATGAATTGCGTACTAACAAACTACATCTTAACGACCACAGTCTTTTATTACATTTTCGTTGAACTGAAGAATGCATTTATTGTCAATCATGTCTTGTACCATGTATCTCGCATATTAAGATACGTCGGCATGCTCGTCATTCTTACATTGAGCTGTAACTGGACGAGTACTCAAGTAAATAACTTTAATTTGTGAATAATGAAAGAACGTTTTATAGTAAATAAATTAATTTTTAACAGGCGGCAGAAACAATTAAAGTACTTCATAAAATTCCTTTGAAGTACGTTGAAGTAGATGACAAGTACATTAATCAAATGGTATAATAATACCAATTATTATATTATGTGTATATATTTATTTACTAACCATATTATGTGCTACTATATTTGTAACGTTATTATTTATAACTAATTATAATGATGCAAGTATTTACCTTCAGATTTATGTGCCTTCTTTACAGGTCCGTGTATTTTCAATGCAAATAATTCATCATAATCTCCAATTTACCGCATGGGGACTATATTCCGTAGATACCACGTTATTAAAATCCGTAATAAGATTATTTTAAGCAAAAACTAGTTCAATATTATAAAATTCTATTACATACGAGTCTATTTTCAGCTGGCTCAAGTGATAACAACGTACTTAGTTATTCTCATTCAATTCGATCCACATATAATATAATTTGACAGGAGGATATAAAATCTTAAATTATATAGAATTGTAATAAAATATTCAGCACGAAGCATATGTCGGATATAATAATACGAAAAAGTTATTGAATAGTTCTCTAAATATATTCAGATTAAAATGTTGAATATGTTGTATTTTTTAATATTATGAAATATATACATTATGGACGTTTCTATCATGATTCATGTGTCAAAGTATTAAAGTTAATTGTTCCTATATTAATATGATATTTCTATTACCAATATTTTGATAAGGTATTTTTTTATAAGTACCATTATTATTATGATAAGAACATGCATAAATTGTGCAATAGTTACAATGATTTAGAAAGTGATAAAATACAAGTTATTAAAAAATCATTTAACACAATTGATATTTGTTTAATATCTATTAAAGCAATTGTTATCGATTCATTCCATTATTCACGATAAAAATTTAATTTAATTAATCAGAAGCGACACTGCATTTAATGTGCGCATTAAAGGTATTATTATGAAATCGAACTTTATAATCCATTAATGTAATAAGTTTAAGCGTGCATGACTTTATACCTAAAAATTTACATCTCTTATATACAGTGTAATAATATTTTTGATAAATATGTGAATTTTTGATAAAATATGTACCTTACACAATTGTCTACTATATCCATATATCGATGCATCCAATATTATTTATAACATCGCATTTGAACAATATCAATGCATTACGACTTATACACAGTATTAGAATCCATTGCATGGTTATATCGAGCACTAGGAAGTTATCCTTTTGTTCTTCATGGGCCTATTCAATCAAGACGATATGCTTTGGGTACAGTTGCCATTACGTTTACTGTTTTATTTTTCAGCATAAGTGTAAAATACTTTTTCGACTACGCTGTTATGATAAAAGATGGATATGAGTATGTTTTCCTTTTATACTTTTAATATATCATTTCTGTAATATTTTTACATTAAAGTAAACTCAGCGTTTACTAATATATTTAACATCATTTCGATTACAATAAATTATAGATTTATTATTAATTTAAGGACATTGTGAACCAATAAATAAAATATATTTATGTTCTTTCAGTCTTAAAGAAGATTCGCTTTCTGTGTCGATACTATGCATGAGACAAGTCGCAGGTATCATATGTATATTCGATGCAACCATTTTAAAAATTGTTCATAGCAAACAGGTAAACCACAATAACACAATATTATTTATATTAATCAAACATTAATATTTTTTACAAGTACAGATTATCAATTCAATACATGATCTCAAAAGTCAAGACGAAAAATTACAGGAGTTTGGATATCGTTTCAATTATAAATTTACTGCTATAGCTGGTCCAATGGTTATAATCCCTTCTTTACTAATTGCATATGCTTTGATCAGTACAGAATTTCTCGTTATTCTTGAACTGTAAGATTTGGTTTTATTACAATTTCTCATAAAAAATAAGGAATCGAGTCGAAATAATAAAATTTCATCCATTGCATGTACTTGAGTCACAAAAATTTTCTTAAATACTTGTTATATAATGTTTACTGAACTGAACTTAATTTATGTGTATTTTTTTAACTTTTATTTTTGTAAACTCACCACTTACGTAATCTAGAAATTCAACGTAACATAACCAACCAGTCTAAGTTTATTATTGTTTAAAAAAGAATATGAATTTAGTATGAATGTCTTTACATTATTTGAAGAGCTTGTTTATGCGCTTTCTTTACTTTTTTCTCTTTCTTAAATTTAGAACAATTATTACTCAAATTTTCATTTAACTATCTTAATAGACCTATATCAACACCACTAAAAATCTTTGGAAATACGGCAATACTTGTACAAGTGGCAAATGTTACATTATTTTGTTTTTTAATAATTAACGTAGGCATCCGTTTTCGAGCTCTTAATGTAAACATAGAAAATATTATAAAAAGCGATACAAGAAAAGTGCAAGTAAGTATTATTGTAATGTGGTTTGTTTTAATTACCCTTTTGAAAGTTGTAAAAAATAAATATTACCATTGTATTCTTAATTACAATATGTAACACGTTGCACTGAGTTACTTAAATATTTTTAGATGTCAATCATACAAACACCAACGAAGGTCGTCTTTATCTCTGCAAAAATACATGCTAAGCTATGTAAAGTAGCAGAGAATTTTAACAGTGCCTTTGCCCTTACTCTTGTAATAATAAAATTATGAATAGAATAGTTGTATTAAAAATTTTAATAAAATTATTATATCTTTTTTAGATAGCAAGTACCATAAAATCATTTATATTGTCAACGGCAATGTTGTACTACATATTCATTAGTTTGAAATACGGATTGCAATATATTGGAGTAGTCAGCATGTTTCTTTTTATTGCAATTTTGATTATTAATGCTTTTGTAGTCATATTAATCGTATTGAGTTGTACCTGGACTAACAATCAAGTAATTTTTATTTTATTTTCGAACACATTTGAATAAGATGAACAAAATTTATTCTTAAACTTACATTTACTTTTTCAAAAATTATGGAACGAATACATACATTGATAAATAAACTAATTTTCTTTCTACTTAAGGCTGCTGCAACTGCGAAAATTCTTCACAAAATTTCTTTGGAAAAAATATTCATTGATAACGAATCACTCAATAAAGTTGTAAGAACATTTACTTTTAATATTACAATATTACTCTATTTTTTAATATTTATGTAATATTTATTTTAGATTCATACCTTTTCTATGCAAATTGTTCATCATAATTTTGGATTTACAGCAGCTGGCTTATTTCCGTTAGATCCAACACTTCTTCAATCTGTAAGCAATGCATCGTTGTAACATATATTACTGTATCTATTTTATTACTATTTAATAACTATAATAATAGCTTGCAGGTGCAATAACGACGTATTTAGTTATTTTAATACAGTTCGATCCAAAAATAAGTTAAATATTTACACGCACGCATACGCACACGTACACACAAAAAATAAAATTTAATGCAACACCACTACGAAAATTACCTCTTAGAATGTTGTATCGCTTATAAACGACATATAGGTGAAATAATATATATCTAATTTAAATGTATATTTTGTAACATAAAATATATTCGAACATGTTATATAGAAGTAATTACATTTTCTAAAAACAAATTTTATATATTCATACCAATCCTTTTCATTACACAATAATATAAATCTTGTTTTTAGACTCGTATATTATGTCAAATAATATAATTCTTTTCATTTGTAAACCATAATTTGTTATTGGTATAAGTCTATAATAAAAACTCACAAATCGTAATTGTTATTCTCCATTCATAGAAAATTATAAGAACATAATTTCTTCTTAATATACTGAAAAAAGGCAGTCTATAATAGCTGTAAATTTCACAGTAAATTTTCTTGACCCGTCTAAAGCAGTTCTTGCTTGGCTTCGAAGCGAATTGATCCCGAGTTTCAACTAGAATCTCCCTCCGAAAACTATCCCACTGAAATCAATTAAAACCAATTTTTTAATCAGGTTTTATGAGTCATATTTTTAAACAAAATGAAACGACAAAAGCAACATGGGATGTATTATACATCTGATTAGAATCTATTTATTTTTGTAACCGGTTTAAATCAGTTTTAATCGTTTGAATTGGTTTTATTTCAATAATATCCGGTTAAAAAATCCAATTCCGACCGTTTGAATTTGGAATCGGTTTCAATCCGATATTTTTAGCAAAGTTACCTTAATATCAAAGCTCCCTTTATACGTCTACCGTTTTTTACATTGCCAAGCAAGAACTGCTTGGGTCCGTAAAAAAAGATCGTTTTGTACTGCGTCCCTGAATCGGCAAAAACAGATTTTTTTTGAGGTAGGAATAGACGATTTTTATATAAAGAACATTAACTTCATTAACTTTACGAATCCACTATTTAAGCACTGTAGTATTACACTGTGAATAATTGACTTTTTAATATGTTTTAAAAAATAAATCAATAAGAACATTAATTTTAATTGGCTTAGTTGTATATTTTTTAAATTTGAAACAAATGTTAAAAAGAAGATAAGCAAACATAAACAATTAAACTTAAAATAATGAGAGAATTCTAAAAATGATTAAATTTTAAACGAAATTCTATAAAAAATTTTTAAAGTGGAATGGTATAATAGATTGCACTCATCAAATGTATCTGAATGAATTGTATTTTGTCGAAGATGTGTATGTTATTGAAAGCGTTACCATAGAAATGTTCGCTATTTAGTATTCTCATTAAAGAAAGCGGAAATAATATTAGATAATAAGTCGCTGTTGTAACAACAAGACTCGTGCAATTATAAATTGATATCGGCACTGTAACAAGGTTGTAATCGGGAAGATATGGCTACAGGAACGTTTTTTGTATTGTAATACATGATGCTATGAAAATATTGCCATCATATTTCATGTGATGATATTTCATAAGTTTTTTGTAATTTAAAAATGACCATTGATAATAAATTTGCCATAAGTGATTCTAACCAGGATAACAAAAACAATAAAAAAAAATCTTGTAATACCGTTGGTATTAAAGATGAAATTTTTTCTCTTCCTTTTGTAATTTTAATAATGTTGGAGTGTTGGACGCCGACTACCATAAAATCATTTTCGTTATATTTATTGTATCAATTTTATATTGTGCTTTCCTTAGTAAGTATAATTATCCTCATCGTTTCAGTATTATTAAATAATTTTTTATACATAGAAAGCTATTGTTATGTGATAATGATATGGTCAACTGGCACAATTAAA